>VANL01000170.1:0-56038 GCA_006352455.1 Brachionus sp. 'Tiscar'
TGGCCATAAATAATGATGTTGTCTTTCAATGTTTATTCCAGAATTTGGTTGAAAATTAGGTGGAAAGTAAACATTTCCCGGATAGAGCATATAAGAAAATATTCTATTTCGATTAAGCGATCCTGTTAATATACGAGCTACTTCTATAGCTGTAAATGAAAGAGTTAATAATAGATATAAAATTGCCAATAGAGTCGCTAAGCCAAGGCCTTTGTATTTTCTTTCAAAGCGAGTAAGTTTTCTACTTGTGGTTACAACCGGAACAGGTGGGCCCATGATCGGTCTATTAAAACAATTTTTTTTTATTACCTAAATAAAGGCTATTAAATTTTTCTTACCGGCTTATCATCTTTTCGTTTTTTTTTCAGAGTTGTAAACTTAGCATTAAGTATATTTAAATTAAAATTTATTTTAAAAAAAGATCTTGAATTCTATTTGGTATTTAGTTTGATGCTTAACTTGGCCAAAAAAAAAATTCGATATAAATTTTTCAGCTTTTATTTTTTAAATTTAGGATATTTATTATTAGAAATTTAGTTATATGTTAAGAATTTTTTTTTATTATTACTAGTAATAAAAAGAAAAAATAGAAATTAATTGAAATGAAATAGAGACAGCATTCGAATGAATTAAAGCTTTGTTTTTGAGTAAATTTGCCTTGAATTTTCTAGAAAAGCAGAATACTAATAAGATATTATAACTGATTAAACTAAAAAGTATTTTAAATTCTTTTTGTACCCATTTTAGTGGGTATGCATATAAATGAATCGGAAATGGGTTAACACCATTTTCGCTTTGCTTTAATCTGTTTAAATGAATTTTATCCAGTCTAAACTGAACTCCGAATGCTGTTGAAAATTAAGGTAAACTTTTCTAAAGCAGTATTTTTTCTTTTTCAAGTTCAAGTATAGCCCTATAGGGCTTTAGCAGTCGCTTCAAGAATAGAAAAATTTTCCTTCATCCAGACGTCTAGTTTAGCCTTAAAACTGTTCAAATTCAATGCATTTAAAATGTCAGTTGGCAATTTGTTCCAGATTGCCGTGACCCTGTTTGTAAGGAAATTAAATCTTGGTTGAAAATACTTCATTTTCTCTCTATAAATAGAGCTCTATTATGAGAATCTGATGTTATATTTTCTGCTTTGAGCAAACAAACAAGCGTCGTTTACGAGATTCATTTTCTCTAAATTATTAACAACATTTGGATAAGATCGCCTCTTTGCCTTCTCGTTCGAAGATTGGTCAAATCCATTCTTTTTAACTTGTCAGTATAATTTAATTTTCTCAACTAAGGAACCAGTCTAGTAGCTCTTCTTTGTACTTTTTCCAGTTCATTTATATCTGATACCATGAGCTGATGGCATATTCTATATGTGGTCAAACAAGAGATTTGTATAACAGTTTAGTGTTGTTTTTGTTAAGGAATTTAAACGATTTTCTAATCAAACCCAACATCTTAATCGCTTTAGCAGCATTATGTCATGTTTTATAAATATTCCAAGATCCTTCTCACAAAATGTTTTAGCTAAAAGTTGTCTTTCACACGATTGTTTTTCGATTTCATAATCGAACTTAGAGTTAGATCTACCCAGATGTAAGACCTTGCACTTGTCTGCTTTTAGCACTATTGACCACTTTTTTGACCAGTCACAATTTTTTTCTACATCACTTTGAAGTTTCAAGTTCGATGAAAATTTTTTTATGACGGCGATTATTTTTGTGTCGTCTGCATAGGCTTTTCAATCATTTTCAATTAGTTCAAGCATTTCATTGATGTAAATAATGCACAGTAGTGGGTCCAAAACAGAGCCTTGAGGAACACTACTAAAAACTGAAAGCCATGACGAGTTTATATACCCAAACAACTCTTTTTATACGTTCACACAGAAAATCACAAATTCATCATACTATATTTTTACCAAATACATATTGTTTTAGTCTAAATAATAATTTCGTTGTTGCACTTTTTTTACTTAAAAAAAAATTTTCTCATAAAAAAAGACAAAAAATAAAGCATGAATAAGATTAAAATTGATAATTGATTTCATTTCATTTTAAAAAAAAAGTTAAAATTTTAGTTTAGATAAAAAGATTAAAACAAAATATGTACTTTGTTACTGTATTTTTTTAAATATATTTTATTATGAGAATTTAATCTTAATTGGTCATATAAGAAAAATTTTTGTACAATTTGTAATACGTTTGGAAAAAACAAAATTATGTTTTGTTCTTTAGTTTTAAAAATGTTGTTTTTTAGATGTTTTTTCTTGAGTGATAGATTTTTAAATTTTAATTTTAAAGGTTTTAATTTTAATGGTTTAAATCGTTGTTAATTTAATTTATTACAAATCAATTAAGTAAGTACATATCTATGTATTTTACTTTTTTTCAACAAGAATTTTATTCTGTAGTTTTTAATTGAATTTTTAGTTCTTTTTAAATGCTTAATAATAGAAATCAAATTATAATTTATTCATTTCTTTGCATCTTCAAAAATTTCTAACTCTAAAAAAAGAAAGGACTGATTTAGTAAAAAATTGATTTTTTTTATCTTTTATTCAATTGTATATTTGAAAAATACTAAAACTGATGCTTCTTTGCATTTTTCTTATTTATATGATAAAGAAAATGCACAAGTTTGAAATAAGGTGAATAACAATATTAAACAATTAAAAAGGCTTTTTTTTAAACTTTCGTTTTGGCCAAGTTTTGTTTTATTTAAAAACAATTTCATTCGAATTAAAAAAAAAACAAAAAAATTTTATTTTTTTGATTAATTGATTTACCCTAAAGTATTCTGCCAAAACTGTCAATATCCCATTGATCAAGTTTGTAAAAACAATAAATCAATCAATGATCGATTTTTTTTTATTCAAATAATATTTGAAATATTCATAAACTGACCATGAAACAGCAGTACCAGGTATTTGAAACATAGTTCTTGGAGCCAAGCCTTTGAAAAAACCCATTATTCCATTTTGTCTATAAATTATGAATATAGCATCGCGTAGACCAGATGCTGTTACACCTGGTGTGCTGGTCGATGTATTTCTCACAAAAGCGGCATTCAACGCGGAAAAGTTTAATTTGTTCGAAAAATTATTGTTGGAATTGTTTGGTTTTACGGTTTTGCACAATTCGTCAGGATTGCAGCATTCTTGAGTGTTGATCAGAGTCTTGCATACATCAAGTGGAGTTGTAACGGCTGCTGCAAGAGCTCCGGCGATAGCGCCTGAAACACAATGCGACATTGGATTGTATTCACGCTTGCGATTTAGACGTGTTTGCAAAAAGTCATATGTGACCAAGTGAGTTGTCTGAAAGGGTATGTTCATACTTAATTGAGTAAAGTAGCTTTTGTAAAACGCTCCTAGACCTTCGCGTCTAGTAGTACGCACTACACAGTCAATAATTCCCTTATAAGGACTATTGTACATTTGAAGTCTGTGTTTGATCGTATCGGACGGAACCATCACAGCATCATGCAACAAAGTGGCAAAACAGCCAGCCACAAAATTGATCTTCGAATTTTCACCAGCTCTAACCGAACCACTGAAGTTATTTTTTATAAATTCATAACAAGAAAAATAAAGCGCATGAGCTGGCCCGGCTCCGAAGGCAACTACACCCATTCCACGAACCGGTCTAAATGCGCCTTCATTGCGCACAATTTTTACCAAAGCATCTATTACTCCATTGTACCGGGCATTTGGATCCGGTTTCAGACATTGCATACGAGTTTTGACTACGTCCACCGGGTATATGATGCAATGCTCCATGATACCCGCGGCTGCTCCTGCCATCATGTGATCCACTGATGAGGCATTTGGTGGCAGAGACTCGTATTCATCTTCATCCATTCTAAAGCTTAGGAAAAAAAAGAGAAAAACTTAATTTTTTTGTTCAATAGTGAAAAATATTTTTTTATAACTTATGTAACATGCAAAGTATTATAAAGTAAAAACGAGTTTTTAGTTAAACATTTTTCGTAAAAGATAATTTTATGAATTAGAATTTGTTTTGCTAATTTTTTTTAGATGTTTGTGGTACATGCAAAAAAATTATTTTTTTTTACTTTTAGAATAAAACAGAGTAAATTTATGCTTTTATAGACTAGAATTAGAAATTGGAATTTTCAACTATTTTCAAAATTGTAGTAATTTTTTAAAAAAAAATTGTGATCGCTTTCTTAATTTTAGAGTTAGAAATCTTACGGAATAAATATTAAAGAAAAATAAAAATGAAAACCATAAGTAGACTGTAACAAAAATTTTAAAGCGTAAAAAATATTGGCGAACGTCACTATTACCTTAAAATTTTAAATATATTCTAATTTTATTAATTTAAGTATTAAAAAATGGAGTTTTTATTTAAACATTATTTTTTTTTAAAAAAATTGCCATTTTAGCAAAATTTTCTTTACAAACAAATAAAAATTATTTCGCAATTTACAAATTTGCTTGCATTGTTTCTGTTTATTAATTAAACCATATCAAATGTGCAATGTTAGCTATTTGGCAATATTTCATAAGCTATTTTATTTAAAATTAATTAAATTATTTAAAACTACCTCTGTATAAATTATTATAAAATTTTAAACTTCTTTAAAATCAGGTCTAAAATAATGACTTTTTTTTTTTAAGTTTTACTTTATTCAAAGCTACTACTACATATATTTTAGATTTTTTTGTGCAATATTTCAGAAAATTTTTATTTTTCATTTCGATTGCTAAATAATTTGAGAGACTTTTTTTTATTTTTCTTAGAATCTAAACATTTAAAATTATATCTTTCTTTCGATAAGTTTTTTTCTAGAAAGATTTTTAAAATAAAATATTTACTATGAAGTTAATATTCATTAATGAACTATTGAAAATAATTTAAGGTGAAAAAATTTTTATTTTTTTATTCTTTAGAAGTGTTTGATAAAACCCACGCTTTTAAATTTCAAAATACTTTTTTTGACTTTTAAGTCTTGAAAGTATGTTCTGTAGAGATTATTTTATAAATGAATTTGGTCAAGATCTTTTGATTTGTGTTTGTTCATTATGGGGTCTTTCAAAACGCCATTTTTTTGACTCATAGTTTTTGAAACTTATTTCAGCATATTTATTTTAGGGAAAACAGTTTGAATTGGTCATTTACCTCTCTTTCCGTCTTGTAGTTTTGAAGACAAGTCAGTAAAATAAAAAAAATAAAAACGGATTAGAATAATTTAATTTTGTTTTTATTTTTGCTGTATCAATTATATTTGTATTATTTAAGCATATAGTTTAACTGAATATTCAATGAAAGAACCCCCAAAAATATATTTTAAAGTTTCAAATTTAGTTTTTATTTATGCAATCTTTATAGAGTAGAGCGTTTTACAAATATTCTTGAATTAATTGAAAATTAAAATTTTTTCAACAATCAAAAATTTATTAAATTTACAAAAGCATAAAATAGTTTAAAGTATCAAAAATATTCAAAGCATTTTTTTTTTCATATAATTTCAAAATAAAATAATGTAGTCGAGTGAATTAAAATTTTTATGATAATTAATTTTTTTTATATGTTATCACATTTCCTTGAAAAATATCAAAAATAAATATTTTTTAAATTTTTATTTTTATTTCTTAAATTAATATTTTTTAATTTTTTTTTAATTTTCGAATTGAAAAAACTAAACTATTTTGTCTTAAAAAATTATTTAACTAAAAACAATAATGTCCTCGTGTTCACGACTAAATCTTAAATCCAACCTTTTTTCTTTTAGAGTTAATTTCATAATTTCTATCTTAAAACAATTAAAATTGAATTAGCTGGAAAATAGCCTGTATATTGGATATTTTCCTAAAAACTTTTACATTACACAAAAATGGTATTTACTCTAATAAAAAAAATTTCCTATTTCGAAATCAGCTCTAAAATTTTTCATTATTTTTTTTATTAGAGTAAATACCATTTTTGTGTAATGTAAAAGTTTTTAGGAAAATATCCAATACACAGGCTATTTCCGAGCTAATTAAATTTTAATTGTTTTAACATAGAAATTATGTAATTAACTCTAAAAGAACAAAGGTTGGATTTGAGCTTTACTCTTAGAGTCGTGAACACGAGGATACGGTAAATATAATCAATTTAGTAGTAGTAGTAGTAGTAGTAGTAGTAGTAGTAGTAGTAGTAGTAGTAGTAGTTTTCTGCGACAAGTCTAACCTCTTGTAGAACAACACAAGTTATATTTGGTTAGCTTGCGGAAGCATTGCTGCTTATAGCAGAGTTTTTTTATACTCGCTACTTACGGTTTTTTCAACGTTTTATGTTACATCTTTTGTTTATTTTTAGCTAAATTAATTTTAATAATTAATAGAAACTTTTTTTAAATCAAAATTCTAAAATCAAAAAATATTAAAATTATTTAATTTTTGTTGCTAAAAATTATTATTTATTATTATTATTTATAAATAAAAAACTTGTATAGACCTCATAGGTCAAAATTTATAAAAAAATATTTTCAAAATTAGATAAATAAATACAAAAGTAATTAATTTTGACAAAGCCGATTTTCGTTTTTTTTACGAAGAATTTAACACATATGCTCATATAAATTTATGCTATTTAAATCTACAATATTTATATTGTTTTCATTGTAATTATTATAGTCCAACAAGTGTCTTAAAAAGAGTAATGTTTTGCTGATAATTTGAGACTTCTCTAGCATAGAAACTATTGAAAATAAATTTTATTGAGTCTAATAGACCCCAAATTTTCGAATTTGTGTCCATTGCCAATTAGCTTTGATATTAATTTGCTAGCTAATGGACCATCGTCTTGGTTTTCATCAGCTACCTCCACATATTACTTGTAAAATGATTCATTACTTTGACTCAGCAACTTTTCATATAACGATTTTAGCTCCTCGTAAATTTGTTTCGTTAATTCGTTAATATGGATTTGATTGAACACGAAAAATTTGTGTTTTTTATAAACAGTTTGTATAGAATCAATATTAAGTACCTTAAGAAATTGCACGTTTTGGCAAATTTTGAAACTCCTATTGATTTTTTATTAATATATTTTGACGAATGTTAAATTTATTCAATTTGGTGATGTGAAGCATCTCAAGTCCATATTTGAATATTGATTGACAAAATTGTTTGTAAATGAAACCAATAGTTTTGGGATTCAACCTACCAGGTTTGCAATCAAAACCATATAATGAGTAAAATGACCGTTCGCATTTGTGAAACTTTTTCTCAATAAATTTTAACTTATACTCTCGGTCTCCTATAGGCAAACCTAGATATTCAAAATTTGAAGTGAGTGGTATTTCAACACCATTCATCATTATTTTGCTGTTATGGAAAGGATTTCCGAAGTTGACATAGTTCGATTTGCTTTGATTAAATTCAATTTTCCATTTAATAGCATAATCATGACAAACTTGCAATAACTGATTCAAATCGGTACTGTTTGTGGCCATTAGCAGTATATCATCATAGTATCCAATAATAGAAAGATTGTATTCCCAAATATGCTTATTTTCATTAAATAAAATGTAAAAAGAATAGCTTACACAAAGAGTCAAAAAAACCCTCCGGTTTTTGAGTTTTAAAGTTGTTTGCCCCATTAACGGGTTTGTAGGTGTTTCTATGCCTGAATTAACATTTTGGTGAAGAGAAATAAAAAAATGAATTTGGTCTCTGACCTTACTTTTTGTTATGAAAATCAAAGTTTATAAAATCAAATTTGAAATTAATTAATCAATCGATTTTTTATTTTTTAAAAATAATTCGAATAAAACTGGTAAGTTTTCAAAGTCCCTGAAGCTTTTTGCAATTCTTTTCAAAAGATAATCATTTTTAATTCTTTCTACTTAAGCTAAATTAAAATTAAATGATATCTAAATCGATCTAGATTCTATCTAAATATTTATTTCAACAAGATAAATTATTAAATTAAATAGATATGTTTTTCTATTCTTGAGATTATTTTCTTAAATAGTGATTTTTCAATTGCCTGATTTTTTTTTAAAGATGTATTTTTTTATTTAATAATTAATTTTAAAAAAGGCTTCGAGCTAACATTCGAAATGAGCGAAATGAGTCCATACGAAGCTAAGCTCCTTCTGCACATTAAAAAAGGCAAGCAAATTTAGTTTATGTTACATCATAAAAAATAAACACTATTAAATAATTCAAGAAAATTCGTCAAACAACATACTTCTTTTTTTTTATTTTAACCAACGACATCAGTCTTGGAATACGGAGCAAATATTAATGTACTTTATTAATGATTTAATGCACTTTATTTTTATCTGATATTGATGGCTTGATTTTTAAAAAATGCTTAAACTTGATTATTAAAAATTTTATTAAAATTGCTAAAATTTTTTTTTTAAATTCCCATTGACTGCCATTAAATTAATCAATTATGCTGATTATGAGAAAAAAATCCAAACTTTGATTTATCAATTGCTAGGTAATTTAATGAAAATTGAGTTCGTTGAAAACTTAATTAAAACAGGAAATTGAATCAAGCAACAACTTGCCGATTTTAATAATTAATTTAATAAACTCATTCGAAATATAAACAATTTTTAATATATGCACAGATCAAAAAGTGCATCAAGTTCCGCCAATTTATATCTAACTCTTTATCTCTTTCAACACAAATCACATGCTGACTTAATAGTGTCTCATTTAGATGGTCATTTCCTGCCAGACTTGAGTCGAAGACGGTTCCGCTTGACATTACTGTTGGCTATAAAAAGCACCACCACCTAATCGATCTAGTCTAATCTGTTTTTTTTTTCAATTTCAATTTTCTCCAAATAGCTAATAAAATTTTTGTGATCTGTTTTGTTTTTGGCCTAGTAGATGCCAGAAATTCAATTTAATTTCTATTTGAAATTTAATATGAGTTTTATTATTTTTCAATTAAGTTAATAACAAAATCCCAATGAAAATTTTTGTTCTATATTCTCTTTAATTTGTCAGAGCCAATTGAAAATTTTCTATCTTATTATCTTATAACCAATTCGCTTACTAGCACAAGCTCATTATAGCAACCAATTGAAAAGAAGTATACAAAATTATAAAAATACTCAAAACAAGAAATTTTATTTAACACACTCTTTTTTTTTAATATTTATTAAGAGAAATAAGCTTATCTCAAACAATTATACAGACATATCTATTTGACAAAATGATATTAACGCCTTCAAATTCGCTGCTTGGCTCAAATCAGTACCAATACCAGACACCTAGTCAAGAGCCTGCTCAAAATCAAAGCATTTACCAAGCAGATAGCTTCAATTCTAGTCACTCATACTACCAACAGTATTACCAGAGCTACTACAACCCAGCCGATAGCTTGTACTACCCGAATCCAAGCAGTCTCCTCATACCAAATCAGCTCTATGCACTCTCAGCATCTTCGTCTTCACTTTCGTCTAACAACTCGTGTCAAATTCCCTTTGATTTGAGTCATGGTGCGGACATCCGAAACAAAAAACGAGTGCCTGACGACGACGCTGATCTTTCACCCATATCTTCGACAGTCTCATCGCCTAACAGCGACTCTACAAAAAAGTCGCGCCAGTCCAGAATCAGTGTATATAAAAAGCAAAAATTAGAAAAGCTAGAAATAGAAGAGGTAGATGAAGAGGAGTACGACGAGTTCAATGAGAGCCACAACGACGGTGTCGAAGAGCCTAAGAAAAGAGTTACTGCTAACAAAAAAGAACGCCGACGCACACAGTCTATAAATAATGCTTTCGAAGACCTGAGAAAACGGATACCTGAGATCCCTTATGATACAAAGCTTTCTAAAATCAAAACTCTCAAACTTGCCATTGGCTACATTGAACATTTGATGAAGCTCTTGCAAGAAAATGATCCGAGCAGTCTTGGTCCATTCAAGCCTGATTTGGGCAAGCTGAGGCGCGAATGTCGTAGCAAGGAAATAAAATTAGAAGTCGAACGAAAGTCTAAAGGAAGGACCGGTTGGCCTGCTGAAGTGTGGTCTAGTGAAATGAAAAAAAAAATAAATGATTCAACAACTTCAACTAAAAAGCTCAACTATTCAAACATGGACTCGTATTCGAATAACATGTTTCTCAACTATTCTTATGTCAACAAAAATAATCCGTTTTATGGCAACTTCAAATCAGAAAATGATGTATAAAATTTTTACTTGTTTTTTTTTTAATTTTTTTTCACTATTATTATTTTAATAATAAATATATTTTTATTTATTTTTATTTGATTGAAGAAAAAAAAGATAAACTTAAACTGAGACTTTCTTTAGTGTACAATTAAATAACTTAAAAAGAAAGCTAGTTTAAAATAATCTTTTTTTTTCGAAATGTTGTTTCGAGTTTATTCGTTTTTATTATGCGAATATTTTTTGTTTTAACGAATGTTTAATAAATATTTTTTACCAAAATAAATCTTTGTTTTTCTTAATTATTTAGAATTTCTTAAAATTGCAAATTAATTTTTAAAACAATTTTTAATAAACTCTCAACACACTAAACGGTGGTCTGTTTAAATATATTCTAGTCGTAGATCTTTACCTACACTCTATCAGCATCCACAAAAATTACTGTTTCGTTCAATTATTTATAAATATTATATTGTTAGGTTAATCATTTGATTGAATATACTTAAGAAAAAAAATATACTTAGAAATTAATTTAGATCGGGGTTAATGTGTATTTTAAAAGAACTTTCAAAATTTCATTTGATTTCCTCCTTTTTTGATAAACTAAAATTTAAAAATTACTTAAATATAAAATATATTAAAAAATACTGCCTACAATAAGAGTTTTATTTTCTTTTTTTTAGGTAAACAAAATCTATAAACAAATTAAATCTTATTGATGTTATATTTTTTGTCTTTTATTTAATACAAAAAAATTATTTTAGGTAAAAAAGGTGCAACAAATTTAATAGCATTTTTTTATATATTTTTAAATATTTTATCAAAATAGGAAGAAATTTTTTTCAATCTGATTTTTAAATTCACAATACCTAGACATGGTCTAGACTTAGTACTCTTCCTTTCAGATGAATGTTAAAATTTTATTATTTTAAAACTAAATTTTTTTCGATTTATTAAGAGTTTTTTATTTTTTAAATTTTATTGATTGTTAGTTTCAAACATTGATTTGGGTTATATGAAAGTTTTTTACGTATATTGATTAAACGAAAAATATCTAATTTAGCTTTAGATGCTTATAGAAACTAATGAATAAAATTGATGGTAATTAAAGAAGATAATTTGTACATGCTATCGGTATTACTAATTTAAGAGTTCATAATTTTAAGGCATTAATTAGTAAACTAAAAAAAAAATTGAAGGCATATATGTCCAATGCAAAGTTGATTGATTAAAGCAATGTTTATCATTACAAGCAAAAAGCCCAAGTTAATTGCTCCATTAATTCCATTGAGAATATTTGTTTTAATTTAAAAAAGTAATTTTTTTTTAATTTGCATGATATAAACTGTTCACTTTTGGCATGCTCTTAATCAATCAAAAAAAAATGAATGACTTTATTTTAAGTTCTGAGAGAAAAGACAAGATAATCTTAATCTAAAAGTAAATTGATTTGCCCTAAAGGTATTTGCTCGTGAGCAATTATTTTAATCGATTAAGACCGTACGCATAAACTTATTGGTCTACTCAAATATTGATTTTAAAGTACAAAATTAATTTTTTCAATTATCTATCAATTTATCATTAATCCAATACAAATCTAGAAATTGATTCTCCAATATTTTACACCTTTTAATTGATTGAATTTTAGATAATACTTTAGCCAGGTACTGATCTATTTAACATTCACATAAAGCAGATACTACTCTTTATTTTCAATTTAGCTTAGTATCCTAAACGAGTTTCTGGTTTTTGTTGTAGCTCTAATTAATTTTTTTTTGCTAAATATGCGATTATTGTCTTAAAGATTTGTCTAATTGATTTGAAGACTGTGTTTTATCAAAAATTTTACTTTTTTTAGATGACTAAAAAAACTATCTTTAAAATTTAGGTCTTTAATTTAATTTACTTGGCCAATAGAAAAATTATTTTTGAAATGAAATCAACAACATTAAAATATTTAAAATTCTTCTATTCAAACCAACAATAAAAAAAAATTGAAAAATCATTAAATTTATATCTTAATGGCCAATACATAGCTTAAAAAAATGCTTGAGATATTTTTGAAATTGGGAATTTAACAAAATTTAACCAAACTTGTTGGTTTATTTTTAATAAATTAGAAAAGCTACAGGAAGTACATGAATAAGCATTAACGTGTTTTTATCTTTAATTTGAACATATTAAGTTGATAGATAAGTTTTTAAATCCTTCGACTTTGATTCAATTAATTTTTTAACATATTCTCTCGGAACGTAAAAGAATTCTTTAAGAAGGATAAAGTTGGCTTCAATTGAAGCCTAATATCTGGCACCTCAGGGTAAGAAAGTTACATACTGACATTTCAAGAAATATTTATTAATCCAGTTCTATGCACTATAAAGGAAACAATCAACGCTATAAAACTCCTTTGATCATTTAATCTATAATACTACTAACAATAACTAAATGCTTTTAAACTTTAAAATTTTTTTAAGCTGATTTATTTTATTTTTATTCATTATTTTTCTTTTTTTTTTTTACTTTATTCTGAAGAAGCTCTTGCTCGGTACAGAAAACAAATAAATAAATAAATAATAATAAATCAGTTTTTTATTAATTAATTTAAAATCTTTTAATAAAGCTTAAATTACATAAAATGCAAAACAGGATTCTGATAAATATAAATTTTTTTCCTCTCAAAACAAGAATTGATACCATGCATAGAGTGCTTAAAATCGAAAAAATTGAAGACAGATCAAACCAACTTTTCATTAAATTTATGAAAACGATAGCCCAACATGAACTAATCGCAAAAGAAATCCAATATTACCTCTCTAAAAGACCCAATGAATCAGAACAGTTTTTGACAAGCTACATTAATAAATTCCAAAAATATTCTTAACAAGCTGGCTGTAAAGAAGGCACTACGCCGTTCGGAGCTGCAAAGAGGAACTGTTTCCTCTAAATTATATAAATTAACATCTTTTAATTAATTGAATCTTTCTTTCAATTTATAATTAAAATTCCAACATTTTTCTCGTAGCTTGAGGGTTTAAACGGATGCTAATGGTATTCGGACAAACTGTGGGGAAACCCAAATTTATTTATTAAAAAAAATAAAAAAGTTCTAAGACCTGGAACTCCATCCTGTTGGAAAACCCAAGGGTCTTATCTTTAATAGATAATGAATAATAGACCAACTGATACAAAAAGATGATTTTCCAATGCTTCTTTGTAAACGAGTTGATTATACATACATACAAAATCATTCCATTCCTTTCAAATTAATACATCTCTATATCCGATCTGATCCTAGCTTGGTTGGTTTTTTTCAGAGTGTATAAAAGTCACAAGTCAAGACTTGTTATTTTTAAAAAATATATTTTCATGTACAAGTCATATTTTGACTTGTTTAGACTTTTTTTCCTGACTTTTATACAAGTCTGTTTTTTTTTTAAGGTCAATCAAAAGACAAGTGCCCTTTTTTTTCAAGCAAATGGGTTTAGACGGATTACTTGGAAGTCAATTACTTCCGTTCAACCCCCGTTCATGCTTGTTCTTCTATTGGATTTAGAAAATATTTAAAAAATATACTGTTGTTTTAGTTTTGACCAGTGTCCTTGTCATAGTTGACTAATTAACACTTCATTTATTCTATTTAAATAAATAAAATTTAAATTTTGTTTTATTATTATTTATTAATTTGTATATCTGTACCGAGCTATTGCTCCTTCAGTTTTAATAAATAATTAACAATTTATATTTTTTGGAAAGAATAAGAATGAGCTGTGATTAAGAATCATTCGTGGTATTTTTCCTGATATAATACAGCCTTTAATTTTACTGATGGCTCACAAATAGCAGCTTCAAATTATCACTCAATCAAGAAGATGAAATCAGCAAGTGTAGCATTATAATACTATTCATAATTTGAAAATAATGACATAATGAATTATTGAAACACACGATTTTGACCAGAGTTCGACAAAAGTCGAAAATTATATTACTGAATTTTTTTCAAACTAAATTTTATCCATTAATTTATTCATTACATAAAATTAACAATCGAAGATTACCACTAAATTAAAATAGTACAACAAACGTTTAAAACTAATTTAGACTGATAGTAGCACCTGAGATGATTTGAAGTATTTTTCTCATAAATTTTATAACTTTAAAAATTCATTTGAAATAAAAAAAGAGTAAAAAATTTAAGTTTAACTTTACCTTTGAAAAAAAAATTCATAAGTCTAATTCAAATCTGACTTTGACTTATGACCAACTCTCACAACAAAGCTTTAGATTTAGATAGAGATAAAAAAATAGTAAGCTAGTACGTCTAAACTTTAGTTTAGAATTTATTGATTGGAAAATCTATAGGCTATAGATTTTCCAATCAATAAATACGGTATTCTTTATTTTTTTTTTCAAATTTTTATATAAATGTTAAAGGTCATTATCATGTATTTTGTATCTATTTGAAAGATAATTAATTTAATTTTTTTAAATAACGATTAAAAAAAACAAGCGCGACTAAATCGCATCTGTCAGACATGTTGCTAAGCTTTTAGACAACTAATCGCCTTAATTCACATTAGCAGCATTAATGAAACAACATCTTGATATGAAAAAGTAAAGTTAACAATCCTGATGATAAAATTGAAAATCAAAGTTTAAAAAATAAAATCAAAAATTTAATTTAAATTACTTAATCAATTAAATTAAACAATTTGTCATATCATTAATTAAACAACAACACCTTGACGCATTCATAGAATGGTCCATTCAATATCGATAAATGAAAAGTAACGGAACTTCAATGAAGTCTACATACAAGTATTGAGTCATTTATTGCCAAAAGTTGCCTGTGCATCGTACATGAAGAAAAGGATCCGAAAGCTACTCTAGTAACTTAAATCTCGGCTCATTTTCAAATCCTAGTGAAACAATTTCACAAGCTTGCTTAATGTAGTCATTATTATTATTATTTTTATAATATTCAAGAGGGAAAATAAAATTTTTTATTTTTTTGTGTTAGAAATAAATTTATTTATAACATTTGATCACTGTTATTTATTCACATGGTCAGTCTACAAATTTCATGAGTCTAGATGAGTTGTAAAACAAATTTAGAAGTGTTTTCTTTCTTATAAAATGAATGCTAATGGAACACGTTGATTGTGACAAATTTCAAGAGACTGGTGAAAGCTTAACCGATGAAGACATGATAGAACTAGTTCAAGACGAAACCAATGATAATTGCGAGAAAAAAAAAACAATGATGATGAGGTTGATGAGCCAGAAAAGATTCCTTTTATTGATTTTAAAGAAGTTTTAGCGGCCCTCCAAAAAGTTAAAATTTATTAATTTGTTCAAAAGTTACACTAAAAATTTAAAGTACACTGATATCGATTTGATCTTTGATTTAAAAGACTGAGTCTCTGAATTAAATTTTTCTAAATAATCGTTCGAAAATTTTTCTTTTAATCGGAATTTTGATTTAAAAGTAGGAATTCCGGTTAATATTTAATACGGAATGATTTTTTCTGGTCCAAATTAACAAGAGTTGACTGTAATTGTTTTGGCAAAAAAAAAATTTATTATAAAAAAATATTTAATTTAATTTTCAAGATCAAATTTAGAAATTTTTTGAAAATCGATTAGACTTTTAAAAACAAAATTTTTTATTTAACAATAAAAAATTGAGTTAAAATTATGGGAATATAAAGTATTTTATTTAAAATAAATGTGGGCGACAATAAAATGTTTCTTTTTTCTATTATTTAAAAATTCTATTTCAAATTAAAAAATGAAGCATCTGATTTTTTTATTAGCATTCTCTACTACTATTTGCTCTGTGATCTCGTCTCCTGTCACAATTGAGCTAAGCAAACGTTTTTTTGGTCTTATGAATGATCAACCTCAAATAGATGAACCCGAGCCTGATTGGAATACTTTAAATTTCCAAGAATTAAAAATCGATACCAAAGAAGTTGAAATGAAGCCAAGTGATTTGTTTTCTAAAGTTGAAGACTGCGTCGAAAAATGCATGAAAGAAGTAAATTCAGACAAATCTTATCGTGATAACTGCATAGCCAAAATTTGTGATATATATTAATTATTTATTTTTAAAATAAAAATTTTAAAATAATTTTTAAGGTCTATATTGATAGGTGACCAGTTGGTCTCACATTATGTAACCAATACTTCAAAACCTAAAAAATTTACACCCCCTTACACTAAATAATTAAAATGAGAATAAAAATTGATCACCTATTTTTTTGTTTGGTCACATAATTTATTTAACATTTTGCATATTTTTATATAAAAATATATTTAAAATAATTTATGAGGATTCTATCCTGTAAAAAATTTAAATTTTAATTGATTAAATATAATTAATTTTGAAGTACAATAAAAGTTTAAGAGTGCTTTAGCTTATAATTCAAAACAAGAAAAAATAAGAAATATTTCAAATTTTTAAGTCAAAGCCAAAATTAATATTAAAATATCAAAGAATATCCAGAATTCAACCGTAATGCGCAGATGGAACTATAGAAGAAGTAATATAAAAACTTTTAGTAATGGCAGAAGTCCAGTCAAGTGAATTCAGTAATAATTTTGAGAGGAAATGGTTAAACTAAAAAAATTTATAGCTTTTTTTTCTTCAAATTCTGCCAATGTTGTGCAAAATATCTGCAAAATTGCATTACACTCAAATATAATAATAATATAAATATAAGTTTTATAAATAAATTCCAATATAATAATATATATAATTATATAAATTCCAAACTGCCTGGGAGTCTCTCCCAGGTATATAAAAATACACTCAAATATAGTTTTACAAAAATGTAGTCACTTAATGCAACTATCAATGTTGCGCTATATTGCACTGACAGAACTAATTTTTAACCTTTTGATCAAAAGTTATTTTATTTTAATTTTTTTTCTGTTCGATTGTACTGAATTTCACAAAACCCTTTATCAATACAAACTCATTTTTAATTCTTTTTGATTGAAATTAAAGCTAAAATTCGTTTTAAATATTTATTTTTTAATATTAAAAATAAAAAATTATTCTAATTTGAGTACTTCTATGAAATAATCACTATTGTGGTTTGTATTTTTAATTTGAAAATCTTTATTTTGTTTTATTTCTTTGATTAATGAGTCAATGCTTATCAAATCGAAAAAAATGTCAAGTTGATTTTCAATCAATTGAAGAACATCGGCTATTATTTCTTGAGATCGGTCAGACAGTGTTATATGAGTAAAATGAGCGTCTACAAAACAGCTGAACAAATTGGTAATTTGTAATATATTTGGACTAATTATTTTCTGATTTGTTTCCATTTTTTCTATTTCATAAGTACCTTGATTGGACTGAAAGTTGTCCTGAAAGGCTTTTTTTACATTGTTTTGTAAATATTGCAAACATAGCTTGTTAACCAAATGTTAAGATTTTAAAAGTTTAAAGTCAAAAAAAATTTTACAATAAATTCATTCGATGAAAGACGCTTTAACTCGCCAGACATTATACGATAATCAAATTTTTTTTCAAATAAAATATCCCTAAATATTAGTTAAAAATATTGTCGTGACTTTTTTTCGAAAATATTACAGTTTATGTTCGATGTCTAACGGTAGTCTCATCATTATTTCATCTTGTTTGAATTCAATCCCACTTGTTTTTATATAAAATAATAAAAAAAATTTCTTGGTATTTTAATTAATGGAATTTACCTCAAGATAAATTTGATTAAATCAACTGCATGAACTTCCTCTAATAGTTGAACGTTCTCTATCACAACTAAGCATAAATCTTTATCTTTTAATTCAATTGCTTTAGCCACCAATTGACTTAATAGTCTTAAAAACATAAAATTTTTAATTTGTAATTAAAAAAAATTAAACATTCTTACTTAGACGGAATTAATCCGGATAACTTGTGAATACATTGAATAATCAATTCTCGATTATCAATTTTTTTTTCATTAATGCATTTATCGACATATTCTTTGAATTTATATAGACAACTTGTATTCTTGGTTTCAATAACTTTTGAGCATGTCGATTTTAATTCTTCAGCCTTTTGAAATTTTTAGATTAGTGAATATGAAATAATTAAAATTATAATAACTCACTATTTGCATTTTATTAATCTATTATTATCTTATTCAAATTATTAATTTAATAAATTTAATTCGAAAAAATTCTTTATATTTCAGATATACAAAAAAATCATGCTTTAATTTAAAAAATTTTATTTGAAGTGTCTTCATTTTTGTCTTTTTGAATATCAAAAGTAATTTTAATTCCAAATTAACCTAATTTGTTCAAAATTTTTAAAATACAAAATTATCAAAACATAAAAATTTTAAAAATTTAAAAATTATTTTTAAAAAACATTTTCAAGCTTTTGATCATAAATAAATGAAAGATGCATTAATTTTATAGAGCAAAAAATTTAGTTAATTATTTGACTAATTTAACTTTGATACAAAAAAAAGGTAGATTAGGCACAATTAAAAATTTATTCTGGATTAAAGAAAGTCAATTGGAATACAATATATCACTTTAATAGTGTGAATAATAAGCTTAGCTTTTAAGGGCTAAGTTAAGAGATTTTTAATTGTTACTTGCCTACTGTGTGACAGGTATATTTAAGGATTTAAGTAAACAGATTGATCGCAATCAATATTTTTTATGAAATTCAAAGTTTAATCTAATTTTAATTTAAAATAAAAATTTTCAATCAATAAAAGTAATGATCTTTTTTCTAATATCAAAAGTATGAATTCAGGAACATCAGGCAAATGCAATAATAAAAATTCGAAAGCTAAAAAAATTGTAAAAAGGTTAATTAATATAATTAGTATTTATTTTCCAAAAAAATGAGCTTAGAAGTCTTTAAAAGATAGGCAAAATAAAAGGGTTATGAATTTGGCCTCTGGTAAATTGTCAAATCAAACTTATTGTATTAGTTTTAAAAAATTGCAAAAAAAAATAAAGTGACTCATTTTGATTTATTTTATTTAAAGGAAAACTTCATTTATTTGAATTAAAATTTGATTATATCTAATAAAAAATATACATTCTTTTCCGTTTTACCTTGATCAAATATAGAAAACTACTGTCATAGATTTCAAATCTGATTTCAATTCTTTTTCAAATATGATTTTTTTCTCCAGTTTAAAAGTAAAAAAAAATTTAAAACTGATGCAAGACAATTCTGATTCTATTAGATTCAATAAAGATTAATTTATTATAATGATTAAGTTAGAAAACGGGAAAAAACTCAAACAATATAATTATTATTCAAAAAAATATTCAAATTAAAGATTTTAAACGAATTTTTAAAAGTTAAATGAAGAATAACAAAGCACATAGAGCATTTTGAATTATATCAAAAAATTAAATAACATTCCATTATTCAGGAATCATCTAATTCGAATGGATATATTAAAAAAAAGCTAAAACCAATAATATCAAATATTTAAAACAGACGAAAAATAAATTTCGATTTAAATAAATTTATAATTACATAGTTTATATAATTACATATATATACTTTTTTAATTTGAATTGTTCTAGATCAAAATAGAAATACTTTTGGTTCTAAAAACTTTATTATTACAAAATAAAACAATACAGACAAAAGAAAAAATAACAGTCTTAGTCATTAAAACAATTTTACCTTTATGAATAAATTTTTCATAAAGCTTGAAAAATAAATTCTTTGTATTAAAAATAATTAAATATGTAAAATAATTGCTATGAATGTAAAATTTAACTGGATAATTCTGTCAGAATCTTCTGAAATTTAGCTTTATAGTTATACATTTATATAAAAATAAGTTCATTACTCTTAAATAAATAATATGTTACTTTCTCAACACAAACCTATTGCTAAATTTGACTTACATATATTCCAAAGCTAATTTTAAAGTTTATTACCAATTTTGAGCTTTCTAGAAGGCAACCCAGTGACAGAAAATTGGAATTTTATTAGTTTAAATGAAATTAAAGTGTAATCGTTCACACAAAAACAATTAAGTTGATAAATTTATTTTGCCTTAGCCCTATCTTAATTTTTATAACTAGTTTAAAATTAAATTTCTCGTTTAATTACATTTTTGAAATTTTAAAGAAGCTAGAAATCAGCTCCTCGAAGATATTCTAATATTAAAAAATATATATCACTAGTAGTATTAGTTCCTGTGGTATAGCCATTAAGGCTATTGCAATATTTACTATATCTAAAATTATGTTGACTAAAATTTAAATTTTTAAAATAAATGAAAATTAAGTACGTGCATCCTTATGGTTCTCTGCTATTCATTCTCACGTTTTAAATCTTGATGCATCATATTTTTATTTAGATTATGATCATATTTACTAGGTAAAAAATCAAATAAAGCCTGAGGAAATTACTAAGATTTTAACCACTTCCAAGCTAAATTTAATCAGCACTTTTCGACTTTCAAATTTTTAGAGGAAGTTAAATAAAGGTAGGCTTTTAAATTTTTTAATTATTAACGTTTTGCATTTATTTTAAATAAAATAATTATTTTTGTTTTTTTCAATTTTAAGCACCAAATATATTAATTTCCTAGTATTAAAGAAAAAAATAAAAAGCAATATTTATTTGATGAAAATATCAAATATTTAAACTTTACCGAATAACGATTTTGCAGAGATTATTAGCATTATTGCTGATAGAAGAGACGGGAATAAGTCATTATTTTTTAAATAAGATTTAAAATTTTTTTTAAATTAATTTTATCAGTTTAAATTCAAAAAATTGTTACTATGACATCAGTTAATTTAATAGATTATTTTTTAAAATGTGTTTATTTTAACTAAAGTGTACTTAATTTTAAACATTTTCGAGAAAAAAAAAGAAAAAATTTTCGTGTAGACTTTTGTTTAAAATAAGATAGCTTTTAAAAAAATTAAGTTTTGGAAATAATTTAGAAGATGCTCAATTATTTGCTTATAAAGGCAAAAAAAAACTATTGAGAAATTAATATGAAATTATATTTCAAATTCTGCGCAGCTAATTAAAGATGAAAAAATATTTTTTATTTATTTAAGCAAAAAATTTAAATAAAAATAATTTCCATTTCAATTTGAGTTGTTAAGTTTTATCCAAGTCACATGAGTAATTTAATCAAATAAAGTTTGAAGTAAAACGTCTTTTTTTTAAATAAAAATATAAGCTAGAGATTAAATTTTCAGATAAAAAATAATCAATTTTGAAATAAACATGTATACAGCAAATATATTAAGTGTCCCGATCACATGAAAAATTTTAAATCAACACCGTAATTGACTATTTTTGAATAAAATTTAGTCACTTGTTTTTAAAATTGAATCAAAAATGAAAAGCTTTTATCAAGGCGTCTCAAAATAAATTTTTATACCTAAGCAGCTGACGCAATTAACAACATCCTAAGGCAATTAAGCTTAATTTTTAGATCAACTAAATCACCATGGATATTTAAACAAAATAATTAATTTTAGAATCCATATTAGCAAATAGGCTAAGCACTTAAACCATCGAAAATTTGGCTAACTTTGACTTTGAATATTTTTACATTATGCTTATCTAAACAATTATGCCGATAAAATTTTAATATCAAAAATTAAATTTATTCAAATAAAAATACCTTTTTTTTTGCCAAAAATGTATTCGAAAATTAAAATAAATTTTTCAAGGTTAAAAACATGATTCATTCACGTAATAAAATAAGAGACTAGACTTTATTTTTGCAACTTTATTAATGGAATTTAGCTGCGTAATTTAAAAAGAAAATCAAGTTCCATTAATAAAAAATTACATTTTAGTCATGGATATTCTATTTAGATTTATAAACTAATTTAATTTGTCAAGTTATTTTTTTTGATCATGTTAAAAAAAAACAGCACCCATTTTGCTCAAAGGTAATTTGTTCCAAAGACAAATTGAATACACAAATTTATTTTTTGTTATATTGCAATTATAAAGTTTCTGATTCCTCATTAAAAAAAACAAATTTCAAATTATGCTTGCAAGCAACTAAATTAGATTTCTTTCAATTTTATTCTATTAACAAAACCCAACGCCTTTTCTTTTGCCTTTAAGCTAATTTTTAAATTTTTAATTTTCAGGACTATTGAATAATTTGCTCTACTTTAATCTGTGCCACCTCAAATCAATTCAATTCAATTCAATTCAAATATTGGCGTCTTTAGATGACTTTAAACAAGCTTAAAATTTGCACGCGGTACTATTTTTGAAATTATTTCCAATTCGCTAAAAAATTTTTATGGATTCAAATGTTCGAAACGAGTCAATCAAGTTTTGCAAAGCGGAAACGCCAAATATTTTGGACACGCCCCAAGTGAGCAGTTTCAAGCATGAAAATCAGTTTGAAGAGTCATTTCGGGTAATTGAAAGCCAATTTTTTACCAAAATAAAATTGTTTTTCTCAGAAAGCCACAATTGCGCTGGACAATCAAGAGCAGTCTGCTGAGCCGTTCATCCCAGTGCCCAAAATAGACCCCATAAGCGTTAGCTCGGATAACAAGGCGCCCAAAAAGAGCATTCTTCTTCGCACGATCTCTCAAATAGAGCTTGAACGCCAAGAGTAAAAATACACCTTTAAAAAATAAATTATCCTAATTATTTTACATTAAGGTCTTTGAAAAATGTCGAGTATCAGCCGGAAAAAACTAGCATAAAATGCACAGAAAGCATTGTCGATCCAAATCAAGTTCTGAGCGAATTGTTCAAACCAAAAAAGGTTGAATACATGAGTCAACTAATTAGCTCCAAATTTTCAGAGGTAATTTTTTTTTAGAATTGAAAAAAATTGAAAAAATAGCTTGACAGCAGTCTAATCAATTAAGCAATAGAAAAAAAAATTCTGTTCTTCATGAAAAATTCATTCAATAATATTTTTCTATCTAATAATTTAAATCAATTGATAGCAATTATAAAGAGATATTAAATTTATAAAAATTTATTAAACACGTTTGATGTTGTAATAAAAAAAGGCCTTTTAAGAATAAATTTTTAATTAAAAGATTGCTGATTCAAAAGAGAGTGCAAAAGAAGCAGTAGGCTTTAGTAATTCATTGTTAGATTCGATTCCTAAGCGACTAAAATACGGTAGTAATTTTTTAAATTTACTCAATTCTTTATTCTTTTTAATTTTTAAAATTTTTAACAGAAAATTGTTCTGATGAGCAAGGAAGCCCGTTACTTTATGGTAATTTTAGACATATTTAAAACACTAGATAAATTATTTTTATTTCGAAAGCAAAGGCCGAGTCGATATATTCAAATTCGTCTTCTTCTTTTGATGATATAGTTTCTTCAAGTGATCAAACCGATGAGAAAAAAGCTAAAAAGTAGAAAGCTTATTTGTTAAAGAGAAAAATAAAATTTTTGTTTAGAAAAAGATCGATTGAAATGAATACGGAAGAGCGCAAAAATCAAATACGAATCAGTAATAGAGAAGCAGCCCGACGGTGCAGAGAGCGAAAAAGAAAGTACATTGACTTTTTGGAGAACAAAATTCGTATTTTGGAAAACAAAAATGAAGAGTTGACTGTAAAAAATAATAAAAAAAATTTTTTTTAGTAAATTTTTTTAAGAAAGAGAACGGTGAGTTAAAAAAAATGTACAAGTCTTCAAATGGTCAATCTCAATCGATTCCAATTATTTTGAACGTTCCAAATCAAACAAGCAATCAAATTTTGCTAAATTTGCAGGAAAAAAATTGTCACGATAATCAAAGCTTGCAAAAGGTCTATCAAATGCTCATGTCTGCCAACAGATGAGTCTTTTGTTTAATTAACAACGAAGCAAAGAAAAATTTTTTTTATTTATGTAAATATAATATAGTAAATTAAGAAGTTATTTTAGTTATTAATAATTATTTTTTTCTAAATTAAACTAATTTTGAAGAAATTAAGTGCTTATCCGGTGAATTAAATTTTTAGAATAAAAAATTTTTAATCTTTAACAAATGTAAAGGTTTTTTTCTCAATTTCAATTAAAAAAAAAAGACAGAAAATAAAAAATTTTGAAACCAAATTGTTTTATTGCTTCCCATAAAATTTAAAGGCATTTTGTTAAAGAAAAAAAATATTACTAATTATTTCACACCAAATTTAATTGTTTTATAAAAGTTTAAATTTTTAATTTATCATTCTATTTTATTAGACTTTTATAATTTGATTATCTTGAAAATTACAAAAAAAAATAAATAATGAAAAGATTTTTTTTCTAATCTTAATTAATTTAAATTTTAATAATTTTTTTTAATTCGAGAAGATCGCGAGGTGATCTGATCCAGATGTTTAAGATAAAAAAAGAGGGTAATCTTTGGTCAAAGTTGTCAAGTTTATAATTTTTAAAGACATTCTTAAACTTAGTGTGGAGAACAAGTGATAAACTGATTGTCCATCACGATTTTATTTTTTCACGTCAATTTTGGATCCATGCATTTTGAAAAAGAAGCGGCTGCTCATTATAGTTCTATATAGATCAACTCTTCTTATATACTATTTTTAAATTAAGTAACCAACTTTGATTTAAAACTATTCGAGCATTAATTTTTTTTTCCGGAATATTATTACAGTCGTTTACTGCTCTATTAAATTGAATCGAGCAGTTTTATCAGTTCACGGCGCATTTCCTCTTATGTATTGTTCTAATGTATTGTTAAATTAAAGACTTAATATCTTGACTGGAGTTTATTTCAGGAGCTTGCTTGAGCTAACCTTAGGAGTACAGAAAACTTAATCATATAATCTGAATAATAAGTTAATAAATTATTTTTTTTATTAAAAAAACAAAAATATTCTGATCAAGGTTTTAAAAATTTATTTTTATAAGAATTAAAAAAAATCATTCTTTAAGTCAAATGAAAAAAAAGCATTTTTCCTCCAAATATTATTGAATAAAATTATTTTAATCATTTTGGTTTAATAAAATTCAAATGTTAATTTAAAATCATATCTAAACTTCAAACAATTCTTAAAAAAATCACTTGATTTCAAGTGCTGAACCATGAATGATGTATCTAAATTATGTGCATACATTTTTGAATAAATTTATTTATTCAAACCAATCTGAGGCTTGATTACATTTTAGTCATTTTTTTGTTTATAGAATATTTTCTAATCAAAAATATTTATCAAGATCAAAATATAGGTGTTTTAAACCAGAAAGTTTGTTGAAGTCTATTTTTTTAGATAATAACAAAAAAAAAAGAAATAAAATAAAAATAAAGATTGATACGAATTTTATGCTGGGATCAATTTGACCAATATTTTTCAAAATTAAAGTAGGAGTTATTGAAAGATTCTAGATAAAACAAAAATTGAAATAACCTGTATCAAATTTTTTCTGGTATCTAAAATTGCTCTTTAATTCTTATCTTCATTAAAATGAAATTAATATTCATTAGACATGCGTTCAAAAGCAACCGTGAGCGTTTACCAAAATCGCAATTAATCATTTTTATCTTTCATTTGCATGTAATTCCTCTCCAAGTGTAATTAAAAAAAGGAATTTGAGCCTATAGGAAATATATAAATTCAAATGAACAATTTGTATTTTTTAAATTACTCAAACTTTATAGAATAAAAAAACCTTTTTAATCAAGATGCTTCAATCATTTATTGTACTGTGTATTTTTTTGGGAACTATCAATGCCAACCGAAACATCAAGTCCTTGTCAACTAAAGTAAAAAAAAATTTTGATTTAAATTACAAACAAATAAGCCTAAAATTTTGTCAGTCTAAAGAAGACTTAATGAAAGATTTATTCAAAGCCGATGGTCTTGCTGACTTAGCCAAAATGGGAGTTCGATTTAGTATTAAAAAACTATTTTATTTTTAATTTTTAATTTAATTTTTTGAATTTAGTGCATAGACCAATGGGACTTGCTGGTCGTACCAGCTCTCAAAATTTGGCTGACGCAAAGGAGGCAACTCCTGGAAAGTGTGATCCTAAGCCAGTGTGTATAACTAATCCGTTGTCCTCAGACCTTAAATCGAATGATCAAATTGCCTATCCGCCGTGTATTAACATTCACCGATGTGATGGATGCTGTCCGTCAAATGAAGAATGTGTGGCCATAAAAACTGAAGATATTAAACTTAAAAATGTGGCTGTTTTAGCTTTACAAAATGGACAAGTGGCTGGATATGTGGGAGATGTTATTACTGTAACCAATCATACAGAATGTGAGTGCCAGTGTAAGTGGAAAAATGATAATGACTGTAAAGAGGTTAACCCATATTATGTGAAACATCCGTATGCTTGCGAATGTGTTTGTGCTGACCATTTATTTTGTGGTCCTCTTCACAATTTTGATAGAGATTCATGCAGCTGTAAATGCAATTATAAATTTAGCCTGAGCGAGATGAGCTGTAAGCGAAGGGGTTACAGTTGGAATAATCATTTATGCAGGTAAAATAAGAAACGTTCTTAATATTTAAAATTAATTTTTTTAAAAAATTTTTTTTCAATAGATGTGATATGATCAAGACTCATTTATCAGTCTCAGAAGTTGAATTTAACTAAATTATTTAGTACAATAATAATTTTAAATATTTTTTTTTATTAACTAAAATTTTCTGTAATTTAAAAAGGATAAATTGAATAAATTTTTTTTCATTTTAAAAAATTAAATTAAAATTTTTAAATTTGTTTAAATTTGATTTTCTCTTTTTCAAATAAATTCTTAATAATTAAGTTAGAAAATATGATATTGTTCATCGAAAAAAACTTAATGATGAGAAATTTGTTTTTAGCTTGTACAGCTTAAATTATTAGATCCCATAAATAAATAAATCATGTAGGGTTAAGCAATCAGAGATACTGATCATCTAAATAAAATAATTATATTTCAATTAATTTACTGAACAGAATATACCGCTCATTTAAATAACAGTCATTCTTTTAAATTCAGTATTTACTAAATAGTTGTTCAGTACTTTAATAATAAAAATAAGCCTTATTCTATTTTGCTTAATTATTTAGCTTTATTTTATTTCTATAATTTAGGATGGAACTGTTGAGTCATTAAAATTATGTATTTTTGGATCAATGACCAAAGAATAACAAGAAAAAATCCTGCAACTTTTAAAAAAGGCTTTCTAAACAAACGCAAAAAATTTGAAAAGAATTAAGAAATGTTGAATTTTTTCCAATTATTGACCTTTAATGTGCATATATAGAAAACCCCGGACTTGTTTATTAGTCACAGTCTAAGTCTAAGTAAAAGTTATGAATTGACTTAAAAAAAAGAAATTTTAAGTCATTGACTTGTTAAAAACAAGTCTGGAAAAGCCACAGAATGTTTGTGATATTAATAACCAAATCTTCTGGTTTACGCATCATAATTTTTCAATATTAGTGAGATTTTTAAAAAATAAAAATGAAAGCTTTATTTATTATTTAAGCTAAATACAAAATTTTTAGGTCGAAAAATTTCAGAAAAAAAAAGTGACAACTTAATTCTATTCAATTTCATACCAGGCTTTATAAATTAAAGATTTTCTAAATCTTCCGGCATATCATAATAATAATTCCACCACTTATTTATTTCTAAATTTTTCGGGTGTTCTTTAGTAACCCGTATCATCAAACCATAGATAATAAAAGCCTCTGAATTCTGATTTTTTAGTTCTTCTAATTTATTAGAAGAAATTATCCATTCAAGTTCTTTGTTACTAAATTTGTGATCAATAACCTTTTTTACATCAATATCAGGATCTCGAGATTTTCTCTCTTTTTTATCGTCCAATATCATTGTTTCTCTATGTTTTGTAAATGAACCAGGCCGAAGTTTACACTGAAATACCGCTTGCAAATAAAAATTTGTGGTCTTTGATCTCTTTGGCTTACCATATCTCCAGTGTCCGCAATATTCTATTGAGGGACTAAAATAGATACCATCGCCGAAGCAAGCATTTCTAGTTGAAATTCGAAATCCTTCAGCTAAAATATTGATCAAATTTTTTGAACTAGTTCCATGATAAGCTACCGGCCAATCTTCGAATCTTTCAAAGTCTTGTACTTCTAAAGAATATCGTCGCCAACCCTCTGGACAATAGTAAGGATGCCCACTATATATTAAGAATTTAAATCTTGTTTTCATAAATTTTTCTATTTCAGGTTCTTCATTTATATCAAGGTAGGCCTTTCCATTCTCGAACAAATAAATACGGTTAAATTTTGGATTGAATTTTTTAAAAATTTCATTAATTTTTTTGCCTAGCTCATCGGTTTCGTTCAATTCGTCAAAAAATCTATTCATTTCCCTTTGACTTGCTTTACTTAGATTTTTGCTCATTAGTTCTTTGATTTTATCATAATTTAACGTGGAAATTCCCAAAGAAGTAAAAAGAATTTGGTTTTTTTCAGCTAAATCTTTTCTGGATTTATCTTTTAAATTGTCGAGAAAATTTTCAGAAAAATTTTGAAATATATTGTCCATTTCTATGAATAAATAAATATTATTTATAAAAAATGTTAGTCAATAACTAAATTTTTCTGTGTTGAAAAATTAATTTTTTTTAATTATATGTATAATTTAGGGAGGAACTGTTGAGTCATTAAAATTTTGTATTTTTGGATCAATGACCAAAGAAAAACAAGAAAAAATCCTACAAATTTTAACAAATGCTTTCTAAACAAACGCCAAAAAGAAAATTTTAATTTGAAGAATTTTACTCAATAAATACATACATACATAAATTCTATAATTTCTTAAACTTAAGAATAAAAAATAGAAAAGAATTAAATTTTTTTATTTAAAATGATTAGAAAAAAAAATTTTTTTTTTACATAAGAAATGAAAAATAAAAAACTCCAAAAATTATCAACAAAATAATTTAAATGCAGTTATAATCTTGTTATCTATTGGAATGTTCATGAAGGTTTTTTTTTTTTTTCTAAATTAAAATTAAATTTAACATAAAAAAAAACATCATCAAAGTAGAATATTTATTTATTTTAATATTGGTTGCCAAGCTATTATAATAAAGCAAACTTGTGTCCGGATTATACACTTAAATTAAAATCAAAATTAGATAATTATTTAATTAAAAAATTTATTTAAAAAATGAAATACTTACACATAAGTAGACTTCCGTCGTTGTCAATTCTGAACTCTTTAATAGGTGAGCTAAGTTTACCCTCTCCACCAACAGACCAACCTTGTACCCTAAGCCTATAATTTCTATTCTTAAAAATGTTGTCTATAACCATCTTGCTTGAATCGGCGCGTGCATAAAATATGGTCGCATTTCTTATATGCTGATAATATTCCCAAACTTTTATATAATAGCCTTCCAAAGGCTCTTCATTGTTATTGGTAGAAATACCTCGCCATTCGACAACCAGTCGATACATTTCTCGCTTGTCTGGAAGAATAACTTTTCTTTCTTTGGGTTTCTTCGACTGATATACTTTGACGTATTGGGGCATTGTCTGCGGAGCCATTCGGAATGTGCGGTGGCTAAATAATTCAGATTCGACACTCTCTCCAGCCGAATTAAACACGTACACTCTCACAAAATAAATAGTATCAGGCTCAAGACCAATTATAATGGCACTTGACCGCTGACCCAAAAATCTCTTTCGCCAATAGTTCAAATTTTCGACAAGACCACTTCTCCAATAGCGAACTACATAGCCTAATAGTTTGCCTTGCAAAATATCAAAGTCATCTTCTTCAATGGGATCCCATGTTACCAATAGAGCCGTCGAGTTATATGGTTCACAGCGAACATTTGAAACTGGCTTACGTGGAACTAAAGAAAATTAATAATCATTAGAATTCTTAAATAAATTATTGAAAATATTTATATAAAATAAAAAAAGCTAAAATTTTAGAATCATATTTCGATCATTTAAGAATCTTTTTAATTAAATTTAGTTTTGTGAAATTTAATAGAATAGGAGAAAAAAAAATTAAAAAATCATAAAAAATTTTCTCTTAATTTGATTCCGTAGATATCTACAAAATTAAAAGATATCCAACTTTTAACTTTTAGAAAAAATATGACTATAAGATTTTTTAATTTTTTATTTTTCTATTCTATTCAACTAAATTGTTTAGATAGAAACTTATTTTTTATTTTCGAGTTACAACTGTTTTTGAAAAAAAATTTTTTTTTTTTCATTAAAAACTTTAAAAAAAATTTAATATCTTAAAATTTACTATTTTGAAAGTTTTTATTTTATGCCTAAATTTTCATACTATTTCTGAGCACAAATTTTTGTTTCCTATTTACAGGCTTTTTGTTAAAAATTTAAACCAAATTTTTTAGCAGCAAATTTTACTCAATTTTAAGTTTTTAAAGGCAGATAAAATTCTAATTTTTTTGTTGTATTTTTTTCTCATAAAAAAGCTTTAGCCCGGTACCGACAAACAAATAGTAATACATTTTTTTTTTAAATAATCAAACGCGACTTACTTCCTTCAGCAGTGTAAACAATGACTATTTCGGATCTTGGACCTTCACCGCGTACATTTATAGCCGAAACTTGAACTTCGTATGGCACATATGGCGGAGAATCAGGAATGTATTCAACATATAAATTAGCCTCAAAGGGAACCTCTCTCTATTCAAATAAAGAAATTAATTAAAATCTAATAAAATGAAATGAGTTTTTTTTTTTTTTATTTACTTACCACTTCCCATGCTGTAGTAACACCTAATTTTCTGAAATAGACCAAATATCTGAGGCCCTCTCCGTTCCAATGTTCGACCGGTAACGGCGACCAAGTTATTTTCAAATCACCAATTTTTCCTCCTCCGCCGCTAACATTCATTGGAGGAGCGCCCGGCTTATCTTGATTAGTGTTACAAATATCAGATGACTGCGATGGTTCGCCATAACCGAAGCTGTTCGAAGCCCTTACTCTAAATTTATATGCACTCCAAGCAGCCAAATCAGTCACTTCGGTCACATACTCTCCGCTAGGATTGAATGGAAGAGTGAAATTTTCCTTAACAGGCTTCCAATTCGGTTGACGATCAGTCGATGCCTCAATCGTAAAATTAACAATCGGATCACCATGGTCCGTTCCAGACACGAAACTAACAGTCCCAAAAGTTTCTCCCATTTTACTGCATTTAATTCCGGCCGCCGGTCCCGGAGGTCCACGCACAAAAACATTGTAAACAATGCTCACCTCGTCTACAGTTGTTTTAGCAATGCACTTATATTCGCCAGCCATGGTGTATTGAGCTCTTATTATTCTCAAATCACCTGGTCTATCAAAATTGTCCTGTGCATATTTAATTCCATCGAGCATCAAATGCACATCATTAAATTTCCACATATAGGCTAGATCAATATTAGCTGGCTTGTAGCCTGTGCATGGTAAAAAAAATGTCTGATTAATATTCGCATAGATATTGGGATCAATGGGCTGTTCGATGCCTGTGCCTTGCACTACGAACAAGTAAGTAGAGCCTGCCGCTCGTCCTAGCCTGTTCGATGCATCGCAAGTATAATTTCCCTCATCGGACACTGTTACTCCAACTATGACTAAATTTCCATTTTGCAATACTCTAAATCTGCCTCCATTTCCCACAGCTACATTATTCTGATACCACTGAATGTTGGGCTTGGGTGCACCTTCAGGGTTGCATACAATAGTGGCATTGCCGTTCACAGCCGCTCTTACTGTGCCCTGCATTGGCTTTTTAATAAAAGTTGGCTCGAATTCAATAACTCGCAATTCAGCTGTCGAATAGCGAATAATGGAATTTTGCATATTTAGAGCAGCACATTGATACATGCCTGAATCGGACTTTTGTACCGAACCAATGATTAACACTTGACCATCGGTCCTTACACGACCTGTTGTGAACGGAATTTTAGTACCATTAATGTACCAAGTATATTGAATGTTTGAACCAATATTTCCAGTTGCTTCACAGTACCATTCTAAATTGGAACCAACATCAAGAACTTGATCTTCTAAAGGAACTGTAAAAGTCGGCTCAATTTCCAATTGTAACAGAACAGCTCTTGTGTGTGAATTTCTGTAGTTTTGTACCTGACATTCGTACAAACCGATGTCTTCGCGTTGAAGATTTGGTATCAGAATAACTCTATCTAAGTTCATTACAATGGCTTTCGATTGTAAAGGATAGCGCTTGCCCTCAATTAGTCTGTACCATTTGTAGTCAGGAATTGGATAGCCTTCAGCTATGCACTCAATAGTCGCATTGGTACCGATGCGAGGAAGCTTTGTGTTAGGAAAAACCATTGGAAAATCTGCCCAAATGCGAGGATCTCTTTCAGAGCCCTGACTACCTACAACTTGAAGATAAGTGAATTCACTAGTCTGCGATGGAACATATCTAAGATCCGGATTAGATGACATAACAGCACATATGTAATTGCCTGCGTCGCCACTAGTCACTCTGGAGAAGTACAAATTTCCATTACGCGAAATAAATCTTTCTCTGCTTTGCTGAACTTTTTGAGTCAAAACGTTAAAAAACCAAATGTAGTTTATCTCTTCGGTATTTTTGTTGTTGTAAAGACAGTCAATTACCGATTCGCTAAAGCCTCTGGCAATTACTTTTGGTCTCTCGCGCTTCTCAAATCGGTCAAGAACTATTTCGCGCAATTGCATTATATTGCTGTTTACTGTGCCGTATTGATTAGTCGCTTTGCAGTAGTATGAACCCGAATCTTGTGACTGCGGTTGAGATATGATCAAATTACCTCCATGTTGAAAGTATCTTTCGTTGGTCAAATCAACTGGATAGAACTCGTATTCTGCACTCTGATCTGAATCTATTTGACCACGATACCATCTTTAATAAACAAATAAAATAAAAAAATAAATAAACATGATTTTTTTATATTCTTTTCTAATTGATAATTAAATTTTTTATAAATATGTTATTTTGCTTTTCAATTTATTGAACAATTATTTATTAATTTAAAAATAATCATTTGGAGTATTTTAAATTGCCAAAGCAGTACCTCGCTTTAAATGGAACAAATTTCAACAAAAAATTATATTTTTTTTAAATAAACAAATAAGCAGGGTCAGATTGGCCTGAGCAAAATTGAAAATTTCTAAAATTAAATGATAAATTTACATCAGGAATTAATTAATTTATTTCTTAAAAAAAAAAATTGGGAGAATAATTTATTCTTCAATATTTTCTTCAGTTAAATTTTTATTCAGGTTTAAAACCTCAAATCGGTCAATTTGAATAAAATTCTATTGAAAATAGAGGAGGAAAAATAATTCTAATTAACTCGATGAAGCTCTTTAAATCGATACGCATGACGTGAATAAAGAGTTTATAACTATGTCAGCATCAATAATCTTATTTCAATGAAACCTAATGCATGCTTAAAATTATCAAATTATGCGATTAAAGGTGAAATGTAAATTTTTTGAATGACTTAATTTTAAAATTCTACATATTTTTGAAAAAATACTTTACTGAGAACTTCAATTTTATCTAAATTTTCAAGATCTTACTTTATTATTAATCTGCCTACTTGAAAACATAAAATAATTCTTTTATTTAGCGAGTTAAAAAAAATAATTTTTTACTTAGAAAATTCAGACAGTGCCCAAGTTTTGCTAGGATTTTTTTTAATTAACACTCAAACACCGGAGGTGTTTTTTCGGAGCTTTTTACTTTATCTTTAATTTGTATTTGCTTAAATAAACGTTACCCATTTTTTAAAATTTTATTTCAAATCAGATATTTAAAATCAAAAAATATTTAAGTTAATTTATATTTTTGCAAAATATGCTTATTTTCATGGAAAAAAAATAAAAAGTAACTCAAGGGGTCCAAAAAACCCCTCCCGGTTTTGAGTGTTAAATTTTAAAATATAGTGAAAATGTATCAGATATTAAAACTAATTTAAAATAAACACTACAATTTATTTTTAAATAATTTATTACTAACTCTTTTGTATCATAAATCGTCAGAATTTTAGATTAATTTTTAAAAACTGTTTTTTTTTTTATTTACTTCTTAAATTTAGAATATGTCTTTTTCATATTTTTATTTCTAAAGCTAACATCACTTCTAAAAAACAATACCAAAATCACTAATTATATCTAATTTTCATTTGGTCAATTTAAATATATTTTTTTCAAAGAATTTAAGTAAGCATTAAATAATGGATTAATTAGGTTAAGTAAACATTTTTAAATATTTATTACATCTAAAAGCTTTTTTTTTAAACATTTAAAAAAGAATTGTAATTTCTAAATATGCATTGAAATATGAAATTTGATCAAAATTTCTACTTTGCCATTAATTATACATTATACATTTATATAAAATTTTGTTCTCTTAAAAAAATATATTCATAAACGTATTATTAGAACTAAGTTAATTGAAAAATTTAAATACTGTTACCAATTATTTTAAAGAGTATAAAAATTATATTCAATCAAAAAAAATCAAAAATCTAAAACAGTCTTTTTTATGCTTTCTTTCAATAGTAGCCTTATTTCAAATAACAATATATCGTGACAGCTATGACTTATATTTTTTTTAAATCAACTAGGATCTATTTAAAATGGTAGCTGTCTGATTCTAACATAATCCTACACAATGATACACTTAAGAGTCTTGTGAAATTCAGTACAAAATGAAAAAAAGAACAGAAAAAAATGTAAAAATATTTAATAGCTTTTTTTCTAAAAGTCTCAAATTGGTTCTATAAATGCAACATTCAAAGTTGCATCAAATATCGAAATCTGCTAAAATTGCAGAGTCTAGCAGAAATTAAATTTCAATATAATCGAGCGTAGTGCATTTTGCAGAGATTCCCCACATGATTAGCAGACTATTATAGTTGATGCAACTTTGAATGTTGCACCATGCCGCATTTACAGAACAAATTTTAGACTTTTAGAAAAAAAGTTATTGAATATTTTTAAACTTTGTTCTGTTCTTTAGTATTGAACTTCACAAAACCCACTTATGTAAATAAGAAAAATTAATTATTTTAGTATTAAATAATTATCAAGTTTGCTTTTAAATTCATTTATAGATTTTGCATTAACAACTTAAATTGGTAATCTGTTCCACACATTAATCACTCTATTTGTCAAGAAGTTTTTGTACTTGGCAAAATTTTTTTTGCAATTGAACAATATATTTGATATCTGTTTCAAAAAAACTTTTTTTCATTTGCCAAAATAAAATAAAATTACTCGTATTGAGGTATAGGATATCCATCAGCAAGACACTTGAGTGTCACATATATTTCATTTTTCATTTTGACATAAGTACTTCCCAAAACAGTGGGATCCAGTTTTCCGAAATCAATATCTTGAGGTTGTTCGATTATTTTTGGTCCTCTGGGTATAAAACGAAGCTCAATTGTAGAGGGTAATCCATAATCTATTGTAATATTTTTAATCGGTTGTAAATTTAAAAAGAATAAGCGTCTTATTTACCAATTACTCTTTTTTCGGTAACTATCTTATATGAATCTTTAATTGCTATTTCACAAATGAAAGGTCTAAGCTCGCTGCCTAAGTCCCTAACCCATCCCCAAACGCCAACTTAAATATTTTGATTTTAAAATTTTTTTTTTCAAAAATAATCTGAAATTTACATCTATATGAGTAGACAATATTTGATCCTTGATCTTCGGGATTTTCTTCTAGAAAACCTTGTTCGTAGCTGAATAGTGCATTAGTGCTGGACCAAATCCATCTTTCATTTATTTCTTGACCACTTGTGTACCACTTTCTTTGCTCGATGTCATTTTTAGAAAGATAGTCTTGAATGAACATGTGCTCATTGATGCTTTCTACTGCTATTAGGTAAGCGCCGTCGTTCTAGGAACAAAATTACTATTAAAATTTCGACAAAATTCCATGAAACTTACTGCACATCTGGCTTTAGCATCATTCAAATTCATTAGCGGATAGCGTTGAAATTTGTAGCATGATAGAGTATTTTTAAACTCAACCCAATCTCTTGGACATTCTTCAAATTTAAAAGTCAAACTTTGAATATTTTATTTTGGCTCAAATTACCCAAATTTTGACAATTTATAAAACTTGCTAGCAAAAGTGCTAAAAGTATTCGAGTGCCGGGCATTTTGATTAGTACCTGGCTTATAGGGCTATTAGTTTATTAAAATAAAAATAGCTGACTGTATTTTAAAGCTTTATTAATTTTGTATTCATTAAAAAAAACTAGAACATTCAAATTATTTTTACGTTTTGAAAAAGGTCTTTGAAAAATTCAGGTCAGTTAAATGGTCATTTGAAAACTTATTCGACTACCTGCACAAATAAAACAAATTTATAAAGGTAAAATTTTGTTCATGTTGACATTTTTTTAGTCTTTATTTTGTAAACATTCACTATATTTAAATGTATTCACCATTCAGATTTGTTGAATATTAAAATTCTTTTTGTTTGACATTAATTAGCTTTCAAATTGTTGATTAGAATATTTTTACTAACTGGTGAACAAAAATTCTTTGCCCAAAATTCAATTCAACAAAAAAGAATCATAGAAATATAGAAAATGCTTGAAATTATGTGAACTTATTAATGAATATATCTTGTTGATAAAAAACCAAGTTGGTTAGATTTTTGAATTTTTTCTAAAACTTTCTTTTGAATAATATATTAGGAAATATTTTTTACTTGAATGGATCAAAAGTTATCCGATTAAAATTGTTAAATGTGACTGAATTTCAAAATTATTGAAAATTTACGAATAATTAAATTTTTTAAATTTCGCTAGATCTCATAAACCTGGTAATCTGTTCCACACATTAATTTGTCAAGAAGCTCGAATATAGAAAATTTTGAAATCTAAAAATTGTATTTTTAAATTTGTTTAAAAATGCATTTTAAAATAAAAGTCATTTTTTTAGCTCTAAAATATATCATTTAAAAAATTTTTTTAGTAAAAAGTGTTTTTTTTTTAAAGAGGTATTTGAATAGGCGGTTAGTTCTTTGTTGGTCAATTATAAAAATAAAATTCATTTAAGTACTCATTCAACTATAATGGTAAAAGTAAATTTGAAGTCCCACATTTTAAGAAAAATAAATAAATTAATAAAATTATTAAGCTTGATGTCTAGAGGATCATTTAATTGTTTAACATCAGGACATGTTTAATGATAATATATCAAAATAGGAATAAATAATAAGTGTTAAAAAAACAAAATAAAATAAATTTAAAAGTTAATTTTTTATCTCAGTTAAAATGATATTTTATAAAATTTGAATAATCGTCTTTTGATTTTTTCAGTATTTTTTTAGTTTTGTGTACCGTCACTAGAAGCCACCTAAAAAAATGGTGTTTGTCGTTTTGATGGCTTTTCCATCTTGACCGACGAAACAAAAACTCTAAAACATTTAAGATAAAATAAATTGGTGGATATAAGAATTAAAGATTAGAAAAATAAATAAAATTTAAAGAAAAAATTTTCTACCCGGTCATCAAAACGACCAAGACCATTTTTGGTGGTTCAGCGTAGGAGGACAAAAAAGGCCTGAAGTTAACAGTGAATTTTCGAATATTTAGTCTCTATAAATTGTTTTACTTCCTGAAGGGCTGATCTAAAATAGGTTTTCCTCATCAAATAACTTAAAATCTCTTTTCAAACTGTAATTTAGACTTTTTAAAATCTTATTATTTTTAATACGGAAAAATAGCTATAAAAAGAAACATTTTTTAATATTCTATTTCAGTTTGATCACGTATTTGAATTTGACATTGCCTTCTGAGTTTTACTAAAAATAAATTTTCTATATTGTCTTTTAAATTTTAAAGCTTTATAATTTGTAATTTATGTCATATTTAAAAATCTCTCGATCAAAAAAATTTTTAGTATTTGAATCAAGTGTATGAAATGGCCTTCACTTATATTTAAATAGAAAAGCGTGTATTTTTTAACTTTTTAGAAATGTCGAGAGAAATAGTTCCAATAAAAAAATCATCCAATTTAGAAATTAACCTTGAAAATCAAAACAAATTTGATTTGGCTTGGTCATTTGAATCAAAAAATTTGAATTCGAGCATTCAAGTTCTAGAAGAAGGTAGGTTTGTTTATTTTTGGATGGAAGAACAAAATTTTAACAAAAAATTATAAGAAAAATTTCATCTTGAATACAAGCTAAATTTAAAATTAAAATACCGTCAGACAATAACACAAGAGCTAGAAATTCAGTTGAAGCAAGTCAATAATCTACGTACTGAATGTGATAAACTTCAAGGTTCTATTTTAGTTTATTTTTTTTCAAAATCAAGTAAATTTAGTATTTAGATTTATGTGAAACTGAAGGAAAAAAAAAATTAATTTTGGAAAGAGATCATCAAGCGTAATTTAACATTTAATTAATTATTATTAATTTTTATTATTTAGATTTTTGGGCGTTCTAAATCAAGAAGAATCACAATTAAATAAATGCGAGAAAGACTTGGAAAATTTAAGAGAGGACTATTTAATTAAATTAGAAAAGATGACAAAAAATATTCAGTCAAAGAATAATCTTCTTGCAGACATAATAAGCTTTAGAGTACCATTTAATGAAAATATAAGTTAAAGTTTAAAATATTTTTTAAGGTAAACAAAGAGACAACTGATGAAGATGAAGCCGAGGAAAAAACTCGTTTTTATACTGAAGAAATAAAACAACTCGAACAAGAAATGTTTAGTCTAAGAAAAAAAATTGATGAATTGAAAAAAGCTGAAGAAACATGGCAAAAGATAAGTTCAAATCAAATTAATTATCTTTTAAGATTGTTAGAGAATGAAAAAAGAATAAACACTTAAAAAAAAATTTAAAAATTGATTTTAGATAATAAAAAAAATTAAACTTTCATGTAGAAATTAAAAAACCAAATCTAAAAAAAATATAAAATCATATCTAAAATTTCGATTTTTTTTATTTTTTGTAAATCGTCATTCAGATCCCAAAATTCTCAATATAAAATTTTAATTCTTGGAATTTTTTTTATTTAAAAATTTTCAAGACATAAAGGGGATATCTGAAAGATGCAGATACCATTTTTTTGTAAAAATATTTAAAATAATGTTTTGGTGAAAATTTCAGTCTTTTTTAGCAATATGTATCTAATGAATAATTATTTATAGGTGTTCTATGTTGTATTTTTTTCATCAAAAAATTTAACTCGATGATAATTAATAATAATATTAATAAATATTTTCTTATATCTTATGATCAATTTTTTAGCAAATCTTATTTATTTTTATCTATTTTCGCTGAGGCCAGAATTGACCACTATCTCAGTTTTCCCATAAAACATTTCACAACAAAAGAAAACCTTATTATTAATTCATTTTATTTATTTATTTGTATATGTGTATCGAGCTAAGGCTCCTTCAGATTAAAAAAAAATCAAAATAAAATAAAGTTAAAGTAAGATAAAATAAAAATAATAAAAATCTTCCTAAAGCATCGACTTCATAAAATATACCATTTAAAATAAAAATCCAATAAAAATGATCAGTAAAAAAATAACCATAGAGGTTTTTCTTTAAATGATATACGAAAATTAACAGGAAATGTACAATTTCGACAAGAAATTTCCTGATTTCTCATTATATTGCTATATTCTATCAAGTCGATGCTTTAGGAAGACGATTTGATGAAAAAAAAAAAAGTCACAAATGTAATATCATTGTCTATTTTTTAAAATAATAAACAAATTGTAAGATATGATATAATTAAGGATTTCGATTAAAAAACTTTTTTTTTATTAATTTAATACTTTAGCTTAAATTTTTTTTTAAAAATAAATTATAATTAAAATTAAAAAGTCACACAAAATTGTTTTTCATTTTTTCATTATTTACCGAGGGTAATGGCAGGTCAAAATTATAAGTAAATAGGAAAAGTTTTTCTCCGAAAAAGCAGATCTTAAAATTATGATTCTGACACCGTAACATTTTTCAGTATAAAATGTTAAGAAATATTACGGTTTTTTATTTTAGGGTTATAAATGCCAAAATGAACTGTTGAATTGCTGATCTGTTAGAAACTTCCTATTGCCCTCACTCAACTCAAACAGTCGATTCGAGACTGTTAATAAATTAAGTTTTTTAAAGGCCTCGTGATGCATTATGTTGAAGGGAGAATCATATTTTAGTTTCAAGATGGATCTAACTGCTGAATTTTGAATCATTTGATTTTTTTATGCTAGTTTCTGTGAGTGAATTTAGACAAGTAAAGGAAAAATCTAGAATTGATGACTTACTAAGGGAGCAGTCCTCTATAGTAGCTGCTTTACAGACAATGAAAAAATGAGAACAGAAGATATAAGGATACTAAATAATATTGGAGACACTAAAATTAACTATTAGTAGTAGTTAATGTTTTATAAAGGTATGAAGAATGACTTCGTTTCATCTAGGCACTGGGAGTCAATCCGAATACTTCCATGCATAGAACTTTTCTCGAACTATTTTACAGTCAAGGAACTGATCTCTGACAGAGTGCATACTTAATTATATGTTAAAAGTTTTTGTATTTATTTAGCTAAATTGTTGAATGGAATTAGAAAAAAAATACAAAAATTGAAAAATTATTTTATTTTAGAAAAAAATCAAAATAGAATAAAATTATTAATAATCTTTTGCTGAAACAGATGGTACATTTTTCGACTCATCATTTTTATAAAATAAAACAAAATCATTATAATAATTTTCTGACAGTTTGATGCATTCGTTTTTCTTTACTTTTTTAATTTTACTAAAATATCGTATGTAAAAATTAATGTTAAATGTTATAAATATTAAAAAAATTACTTTTCATCTTTATATTCAAAAATCACTTCGAATTTATTTTCTTCAGTGTCATTTTTTACTTTAGCTGGTAGATAAGAATTTTTGTTATATGGTGCTAGAACAAAATCATTTATGTTTATTGGTTGTTTCGGTGATTGCTCTACGAAAACGTGGTTGGCTTTCTGAGTAATTGTTGAATATTCTTTTGAAATGTAGAATTTCTGCTGATTGTTTATCTTTTTTATTATAACTCCTTTTTCAAATAGCTTTTTTTCATCATTTAGAAATATCACATCATCTCTAATATCATATTGGATATTTTCCAAAGTATGATTATTTAAACTATTCAAATCATCATTTTTATAGAATAAAACAAAATCATTATAATAATTTTCTGACAGTTTGATGCATTCGTTTTTCTTTACTTTTTTAATTTTACTAAAATATCGTATGTAAAAATTAATGTTAAATGTTATAAATATTAAAAAAATTACTTTTCATCTTTATATTCAAAAATCACTTCGAATTTATTTTCTTCAGTGTCATTTTTTACTTTAGCTGGTAGATAAGAATTTTTGTTATATGGTGCTAGAACAAAATCATTTATGTTTATTGGTTGTTTTGGTGATTGCTTTCCGAAAACGGGATTAGTTATCTCAAAAATCTTTTGCTTTTCTTTTGAAATCTTGAACTTTTGCTTGTCTCCTATTCTACCCAATATAAAACCTTTTTCGTAAATTTTTTTTTCTTCGTTCAGAAATATAACTTCTTTATTAAACATGTTTCGTTCGCTTTCTATAATACTTTCAACATCTTTTTCATACTTAAAAGTTGGTATTTTAAAGCTTTTTTGAATTTGCTCTTTTTTTAAATGATATTCGATTTGGTCATAAAATTGTAAGACATAACCCGTTTCAGTTTTATGGACAATTTTTGCTGGAGCAAAACTTCTTACGTATTCAGGATGTTCAGCAATTACACAATCGCCCAATTCTAAATCCTCACATATTTTTAAGTCATCGTTAATTGATATAATATTTTCTCTATCAAAGCTTTCTTCTTCTGATAAAATATCTTTCACTTTAATTTTACCATTGTCATTTGAATTGACCACTTTACTATAATAGTACCAATTATCATCAGGCCACTTAGCTAAAACAGTATCTCCATTATTGATTTCAGTTAACTCTGGATCCTCTGGATTTACTGGAATTACTGGAATTACTGGATTTACTGGAATTACCGGATTTACTGGAATTACCGGATCTACTGGATCTTTTGCAATTGATTTTTGTATTATTATAACTTTGGGCATTGATTTTATATCATTATGTAATGTTTTAATATTTAAGATAATATTTTTTTCAATTTTTGCCAAATATTTTATAAGTACTTGAAAACTAATTGAGTTTGGTTCTACTAGATTAGAAAAAAAATATTAATAAAATTTGATAAATAATAATCTTTTTAAAATTTTCGCAAATTTACAATATTTACATATATTAATAAATAAAAAACATTTATCTTACTATTTAAAAATCAAATGTGTGAAAAGTTTGGCTAAAAAATCAATCATCATAGGAGTTTTATAATAATCTATCATTCAGTGGTGTTCAGGATTTAGTAATTTACGAAAAAAATAGTAAAATCTAAATAAATTAAGGAATATCAAAAAACATATACAGCCAAACCTTCTTATCTGGTCTCCTTAATCCGTAAAATTTATTCGCACTATTTTTCACGGTCCCTACTCCCTCTTTTATATAAACATGAATAAAATAAATAAACTTTCATAATAAAACACAAGATTTTTTTAAACATAATTTTAATATAAAAATAACTTTTTAAAAAGAAAATGGTTGACGAAATCAATGCGTCGCGATAGTTAGAGGAATATTCAGAAAAAGCTACTATAGCGTTCCCTATATGGGTTTTCGTTTGGTGGGACAAACCACCGTAGCTCATTATTATTATTATTATTATTTAATTCGTATTTTTTGTAAATAAATTAGAGCTAAGCAATTAAATTAAATAGAAAAAAAATAGCAAAAAATTTTACAATGAACGAGGCGGTGTTTAGGCCTAAACGAATAAAAAAGAATTTGATACACTCTAAAATCCTTTATTCATTACTTGTTAAAACTAGCGTTGGCTGACCATGTGTGGCAGCCAATAGACGGCCAAAAGTTGATGTTGGTCATTTTGATGGCTCCGAGGAAAAAAAATTTTCCTTAAAAAGAAATGATTTTTCTTTTACTCAATTTTTTTCTATGTCAAATTTTCATATTTATTAAAAAATGTTTAAGTTTTGTTTTCACATCCTGTCATCAAAACGGCCAACACCAATTTTTGGCGGTATATTGGCTGCAACTTACGGTGCCCAACACTAGTTAAAACAGAACCTTCTACTTGCTTTTTCAGATTTTGCTTTTTCGTAATCTATGGCAGCAATTCACAATTTGGATGATTTATAATCGGATTTAAATTAATTTAACCGACACAATTAAAAACTCAAAATGAATACCCAACACTTTTAAATTTCAATTAAATTTGCACCAAAAGTTTCATTAAAATTTCCGAGAATTGACAATTTAAAAATTTTTAATTTACATTTAACTGTTTTTTTTTTATAGAAATATTCAATGAAAATCATACATATTCAAGAATTTAGTTTAAAAAAAAAATAGAAAATTATCTAAAGTTGGATAAAAAATGCAGGATTATTCTTTTTCATGACGATAAACCTAGCTTTAAACAGTTGTAATTTTCTCTTAATTTAACTTTTTTAGTTTGGAAAAAAGCGGCTTTTCAAGCAATTTATGATATTATGGCTAATCTTTTTAAAAATTCAAACATCCGAGATGAAAATACTAATCTCCTTTCTTTTTAAGCATCTCTTTTAATTGAAGATTATTTGATTTTGCTTATGGATATCGTATATTTGATATTATTTTGAACGATGATTTGATCAACAAAATTTTTGTTAAATTCAAATAAAAATTGAACCAGAATATTTCCCTCTTTGGAAATAAAAATTAAAAGAATTAAAAAAAAAATACAACATTGTGTAACATAGTTTGTTGCCAATTTAAACTAAAATAAGACAAAAATAAAACATATTTATTATAACTACCAATAAAACAAGCTCTTAAAAATAATAAATAAGTGATAAAAGATTAATTTTTATAACAATTCAATTAATAAATCGAATAAAAAATTGCTCTCTCGTACATTCTAAAAAAAGATTTGTAATTACCAAGCAAAATGTTCGGAATGTGCTGATCACATTAGTGACAAGTATATTAAATGCTAACATTGCTCTTCTTTTTTTCATTTTATATGTTCAAAATCTTACATTCCTAAAAGTAAAACTTGGTGTTGTTTGAAATGTAAAAATAAAAAATAATTCTTAGTTTTATAATTTTCTTTTAATTATGCATAAAAATACTATTTCCTGATTTTTTCTATTATTGTTTAAGTTTTTTATTTTGTATTATTTTATTTTAAAAATTATACTAAGTAATTTAAATAAAAATTTCTAAATGATAATTTTACCTGTCAATGTTTCTTGCAAAAATTTAGTATTCAAATATATATTTTTTTAGGTAAATTTTATGTGTCTCTAGCCACTTTGGCTTATTAAACATATTTTATGTTGACGTAGCTATAGCTATTAAACATATATACGTGTTGTTAGAATTTGCTAGGTCCACATATTTTATCTGGACGGAGTCACACTCTTAAAAAAAATCTAAGATTTTATTTTTAGAAAAAAAGATGCAACAGACTCTTTTAGTTTTATTCTTTAATTTTAGATTTTAGACTCTTTAATTTTTATTTATCAAAATAGAATAATTTTTGTTTAATTTGTATATGAAGTTCACAGCGCCATCAATGAAAAAGCAAAAAATTTAATAAAAATTTTAATAAAATGACCCAAGATAAAAATCTTTCTCAAAAATTTATTTTTCTTTTAAATTTTTACGAATTTTTATGATAGAAGATTTTAATGCATAAACATATCATCATGTCTAGCAAACCATCTTAAACCATAGTCAAGTATTGTGCATAATTCCACAAAAGAATTTCTTAGAAATTTGCAGACATAAAAAATAACGTCAATTGTTTTTTTTTTAAAGATATTTTGTAAAATTGAATAAAAAGTTACCTCGGTTATCATTTGTTTGGATTTCTTCATCTTTCATATCTGTCCATTTATTCAAAACATTATCAAAACCAGGTCTTGATTTTAATTTTTTCAAAATATTCATTTTAAATTTTAATAAAAGTTAAATTTTGCTTGCAACTCTTAGAAATTATGCGCTCAGTTAAACACAAATTAATATTTTTCTAATTTAAAAATAAAAATATTTGAATCGTGAAACAAAATGATGAGTTAAAATTTAAAATTAAGACAAAAATATTAATAACCAACATAATTTTGAATAAAAAGATTTATATTCAAAAATTATTAAAATTACATTCTTTTACTAATTTGATGTCTAACAATGTTTAAATAAATAGTTTTTTGCTGTATTACCAAAATAAAAAAAATATTGAAAAAAACAATTGTTTTAATTAATTTAAATCCTGAGTATTTTTATGGAATGCGATTTTTACAAAATTTTTCTTATTTTATTGGACATTTCAAGATATCTTGTAAAAATACCAATTTGCTGGAGTAATGCAAATGTAAGCTACTTTTTTATTTCAAGCTTGTAATCTACGCTCAATTTGAAACAAATTTTCCTAATTCCCATTTATCACAATTCAACTTTATTCTTATGATTTTGATGGTAATAACTCTTGGAAATAAACCTGAAGTTTACCTTTTTTCTAAAAGTTGTTGGCAAAGATTCACTCTTTAAATTATTTTCAATGCTTACCTTAAGCCTAATATACTAATAATAAAATTAACTGCATAAATATATTTAATTTTGTCAATTTTAATCAAATGTTTCCTCAAGCATTCCACCCATTGTCCATTAAAAAGTAAAATGGAATATTTTTTCGGTATAGAATCAGTACAAGGGCATTTATATGGAAAATCAATGACTTGAATGACTCCTGGTACCCAGCAGGCTTGTTGGAATTCATTAATTACTTTTACCATTACAAAGTCACCAACCTAAATTTAATAAAAAATAAAATGAAATAATTTTATTAAAGATTTAAATTAATACTGTTAAATAAGAAGCTGAATCATTTTTTTTGATTATATTATAAATGAGAATATTTTTTTCAAATTCACCCGTGATTAAATCATAAAATTTTACATCATAGTGATTTGAATTCACTACTTTAGTTATTTTTGCATCATAGAAGTATGCATAATGGCTATTTCCAGCGATTATCTGATCACCTTTAACAAAGCCAGGTGATCTTTTTTTAACTTTTTCTTTGATTATTTTCGGAATGCTTTTTATAATTTTTTTGGGTTCATCTTTTTCATCATCCTTATCTATTTCGTCATTTTTTGGCTCATTAATTCCTATTAATTTTTCTCCTTCTCCCGATTTCGACAAAAAATAAGAATTTAGTTTCTGAGCAATGTCTTTGAATTTTAAAGCTTTTTGAATTTCTGAATCAAATAATTCTATATCTGATTTTTTTACTGGCCAGTTTAAATGCGCCAAACTATTCAATAAATCAGCTCTATTTTTTTCATAATCTATTGGTGGTTCAAGATTGAGTAATAATTTCTCATATTCTGGTAGACTTTTCCAAATTTCTTCACTCAATTTTTTCCTATATTCCTTAATTTGATCGTTTAGCTTGGATTCGTAATCAGCCCAATTAATATTCGATGGATTTATCAGGTTTAATTTTGATTTTTCCATCATGAATTGTTCACCAATTTCGATTATCTTTTAGACAAATTTAAAAATTAAAATAAAATGTTATAGCAAATATTTCATGAACAAGTTATTAAATATACATAAAACGAATTATTTTAATGGGACATTTTTTTAGAGGACTATAGTAAACCATAACTAAAAAAATGCTAAATCATACTAGGAATGATTCATTTATTTCAATATATTTTTTTAATTTTTTCCAGAAAAATAATCCAAAAAAAAAGTTTAAACTAGCTAAAGTAAAATTAAAACAAAATTATAAATAAAACAATCACCAAATGAAAATTGTTAGTTTGATAGAGGAACGCAGGAAAATTAAAAGAAACTTTCGGATAAATTGCTGTAAAATTCCATTCATATGATGTGAAAAAGTGTTCTATCAAGTAAATTTATTTGAAAGAAAATTTAGATAATGATAGAATAAAATTGATTCTCACTTTATTTTAAAAAAATACGAAATTTTTAAATTGTTCAAGACAAATAAAAATTTTTTGAAGAACTATTATCTTCAACATTAAGTTCTAACTATAATTTAATTTAATTAATAATAGAAAAAGATCTTGAATCTACAAATTTTAAGTAATCTTGAAGTTGATGATCAATTCAAAGATTTCATCTTAAGAAATAGAACATTAATATTAAAATAAATTTAATTTAACATGTTTAACATGTTACGTTGATTTTAAAAAAATCTAAAAAAAAAAAAAAAATTTTTTTAATACTTTTTAAAATTGGCTTGTAAATTTAATTTGTTAAGTTTATTTTGAATTTTTCGAATAAATTTTTTTTAATTCACAATAGGCAACTGGTTAAGGCTCAAAAGGCAACTTTCTAGTCTATGGATAGATAAACCATTAATAATTTAATTGTTTTTAATAACAACTAAACTTTGATAACATAACCGGATAGAACCCAAAATTCATAAATAAGAAATAATAGTAATTTTTTTTAGTAAAATCAAGATGTAAAAATTATTATTATTTTTTATTTTTGAATTTTGGGTTCTAGCCGGTTGACTTAAAAAGAATAAAAAACTTAAGAACTTTTTATGTCAAAAATGTAAAAATCATAACTTAGCTTAAATCACCTTAATAATGTCCAATTTTTGTTCTTATTCTTACTAAAAGCTAATTTAGGACCAAGCTGTTTTAAAGCTTTTTAAAGTTTTTTGAGTTTTCATTTTGGACCCTTACCAGCACATTTAAAATAGCAAGGTCAAAATTTAATCTGCAAATTTTAGATATATATAAAACACATTTTAATTAGTAAAAAAATTTATAAATTTATTGGAATAAGATTCATTAAAATTTATTGACTTTATCTTTGTTGACTTTATAAATATTTCTCAATATCTTGTCAAGCTTAATATACTCTGGTTTTCTAGTATGATTCACACCTGTTTTTTCATTTTTTGCCTATTTAAATGTGCTACTTTAAAATACTTAATTAAATCTAATTTAAGAGGTGGACTGTACGTGCTAAACAGCATTTACGTAAACTATGATAAAAATTTAATACCTCTTTCCAAATGTTTGGATTGAATGAGCCATCAAAAAGAAAATTATTTTTTTTGGCAGATTCTATTTGTAGTACATCAAAAATGGTCAATTTTAGTTTCATAAGACTATTTTTGTGCAACCATCTGAAAATTTGGCTTCCACTAATAATTTGATCATTATTTTTAAATTTTTTTCTCTTAATCGGAATTTTTAAAGCATTTTTTGGTTTATTGTTAACATTTAAAGGCTGTCTTTTAGAATGTTCGTCTAATAAGGATTTAACTTCAGGCAAAGCCCATTCTAGCGAATCTATATCATGCAAATTGTTCAGTACTCCATTGTTAATGTCGAATCCAATTTTCGGGTTATCTAAATTTAATTTGATTTGAAAATTTTTCGATATTTTTTTCCCAAAAATTTACCATTTGCAGCTTTTGAATCATGTTTGTTCCGAAAAAGTGATGGTTGATTTTCAGTAGATCTTTTATTTGATATTTTTGAATCACTATTTTCATGTTTAAGTGATAATTTAGCACATTCTTCTCTCAATACTGACATTTGTAGCAAATATTTTTTTCCTTTTTCAATTTCTTTTTTCAAAAGGCTTATGTCTTCACTCTTAAATGCAAAAATGATAAAAATTTTCTTTTGGAAAAAAAACTAAACTACTTGATAAGGAATAGGCCCATATGGATCAGCATTCCAACCGCTCTCGTTGAAATAGTGGTACCTACCATTAGTCTCCTCAGCAAGCTTACTCAAAAATTTGTTTGCCTCAGAATCGTTGCAATTGAACGAAATAGTGTGAATTGGAATTTTTGTATTTAGGTGAACTTGAGAGAGAATTTGGCGTGGTTCTTGATCAGGTCGGCCATCTGATAGCAAATAAATGGCTTCGGTATTCAAGTCAGAAAGAGCAAAGCGTATTGCAGCCAATGTGTTGGTACTGCCGTGAGCGCTCAGAGAGTTTATCCATTCAAGTGCACTTCTGATGTTAAATTCGTCAACTTCAACCATTCTATCTCGCCATGGAAACAACTTGTTGTTGAAACCAATAATGTTAAAACGCTGTTTAGTTCTTAATTGTTCCTGAATAAGAACTTGTAATTTACGTTTCACAAAATCAAGACTAAGATGCATTGACTGAGAAATGTCAACTAAAATGCATATATTGTTTTCAATTACTGTACCGAATAGTTCACGGCTTCCTCTACTTAACCAATCTATTCTTTTTTCGTACATTTCAAGGCACATTGTAATATTTTGGTCGTAATTTCGATGTATGTCAGGAGTTACATGAACATGCATTATGGTACCATCATTCCATAAAACATGTGCAAATTGATCGCAATATTTTGCATTTACAAGTTTTTGAGAAGGTATCTGTAAAATTTAAATATTTTTAATTTTTTTGAAAACAAAAAGCTAAAATTTTTCTTGATTAAATCAGATTTGTTAAAAAGTCTCAAATCTAAAGTAAAGTCAAAGTTCTGACTTAAATTTTTTTTTTTAGAAAAAAATTTTTATAATTAAAATATTTTTCTTACTTGTATTTAATTAGATTAATAAAATTTAAAATTTTGAAAAGTGAAATTCTAAATAAATTAAACATGCTGAGAAAAATTAAGCCAGGTGTTGGACTTATGACTTAGAAACAAGTCTGGTTTAAATTATAGTTATCTTACAGCATCTCCTTGGTAATATGTAATTGCATCACCAATCACAAATACTCTTCCATTTATTGCTTCTCTTTTAATATCTACAACTCCATCACAGTGGCGAAAACAAACTTTTCTTAGCACATCAAAAAGATCCAAGTTTCTTGACAAGAGTCCATGCTTAATCAGCCATTGTTTTGATGTTAAATACTGTTCATCTCTATTCTTGAGTTTTTTTGAATTATCGTCGTTATTTTTTTCAATTTGATAGCTTTTTACATTTTGTACTCGATTCATTGACTCAATTAAAGCATTTAAGTTATCGAGTGTTTCCATGCCAAGCTGAATTTCTTCAAAAATGAGCATTAAATCGGACTTAATACCCGATCCCGGTGGCGCTCCACCAAAAACCCGTTTATTCATTATGACACTAGATTTAGTGGGGTCATGGTCTATTGGTCCTGAAGAATAGTCATCATATTCTTTTAATAAACAATATGCGTGAAATTTTCCTTGTGAGTTTAGGCCCAGTCGACGCAGATATTCGACAGTATCTGAATCGATACAATCGAATGACATTACATTCAGCTTAATTCCGGAGTTGCTACTTAATTTGACAGACTTATCGTAAAGAATTTCTCTAACACCATTTGTAGATATACCTTGGCTTATCAGATAAATTGCTTCTATCTACATATAAAATAATTTGATCAAAAAAACAAACTTTTTTGATATTTTTTAATTACCGATTTGTCTTTAAAAGCAAGCATTACTGATTCACATGTCAGGGTATCGGGACTTTCTTTGACATATTCTTTATTCCACTCGTTTAGCCATTCAATACTTTCTTCTATGGTTTGGGCTGATACAACTACTGCTTTATCTCGAAAAAATTCAATTTTGTCGGAACATCTACAAGAATTTTGCACATTTAAAAATTTAATCTTTAAAATTTATTTAATTTGAAAATCTTTTTCGTTTTTTTCTTCACGAATTAAACTCTTAAATTAAAATTTACTTCTTTAGAAACAAGGTTTTGTTTAGATTTATTATGAAATTAAAAATATGAAAGAAATATAAAGATAGTACTTGAGATTGGTTTAATTTAACTGTTAATCACATTTTTCGAAATGATTTAACCAAACTTTGATAAATTTGATTAATTTTTAATACCTAATATTATGTGGATATAAAATTATAAACACTTAGATATTTAGAAAAACTTAGAAAAATATAAAGTGAACTCTAAAAATTAATAAATTTTTTAAAAATTTTTACAATTTAAAATAGAGTTATCGTTATGTTATGTTAATAGTTGGATTAGTCTCTTTTATTCTTTTTTAAAAAAATGGAATCTTAGATGTTTGTTTGTTGTTAGAAAAATTTATTTTACATTTTTTTTTAAAGCAGAAGTAAATGAAAAGTAGAACAAATAAAATTTTTTTCAATTTTGAAAAAAGGTTTTGTTGGCAAATCTAATTTTTATATCTAATTTATTCTTTTTACAAAAATTTTATTTTTTCTTTAAATTAAAAGTGATGTTGAAGGGATTTAATTAAAATCATATTAGTTTAGCGCGAGTAAAACCACAGCATTATATATTTAAAACATGAAAAGACAATTTTTTAGAAATGGAATCGATAATTTTTTCCTATTTACAGGGTCAAAGTCTTAGTTATAAAAGTAAGATAATTGCTTTTTCTGAAAAAGGGATACCGAAAAATCAATACTTAATATAAATGTAAAATTTTACATTTTACATTTTCATATTCTAAGATGTTCGGTGCAATATTTCAAAAAATTTTTATTTTTCATTATTTGGCTAATTTGGGTCCCATTTTTCTAAAATATTGGACAAAAATCTCAAAATATGAAAATAAAAAAATTTCAAATTATTTTCATTTCAATTTGTTCTTTGGAACAGGATCAATGTTTTTTTTTTAAAGATATCTTTTTTTATCGATTTGACTAAAAGCTTTAATGTAATATTGATTAATGTATAATAATACAAAAGGCTTAGAATTTTTCTTTCACCAAAAATCATCATTTTTCTAAAATTTCTCATTGCATTCTAAAAATACCCATGTGATATTAGAGTACTTTTTTTGTGAAATAAAAATACTTTAGCTATCTAAAAATCCTTTTTTTGTCTAAAAATACTACATTAAAATTAAAATTATATAAATCCTCTTTTATAAAGAAAAAATTTTTTTTTTAATAAAAACAAAATTAAGTCCTCTTTTAAGTTTGCCACCAATTGTATTAAAACTGTAGTCTATTTTAGTAAATTTTTTTTAAAGTAAAGGAACTTAGTTCCCATTTATCATTGTTTAATTCGATTCTTAGTATCTTGCTATTTAAATAAAAATATTCAATCATTTTTTTTGTAATAATTTTATATTCAATAAGTTATCTTCTTTGCAAGTAGAAATTTTGTTTGCAAGAAGTCATTTTGTTTCATAAAAGTATTTTTAGAAAAGTGAGATTTTTTGGTGATAAAAAAAGTAATATTAGTGCTAGAAAGAATTTAAAGCCAATACAAAATGTGATGAGAAATCTCTCTTACAAAGTCAATTTTTTTATCTTATTTTTCTAACTTAATTCATTTGCATGTTGAATTTTTTTTTAAATGAAAATTAAAAGTTTTTAGACTGAGTAAATTTCAATGGAATTAAATTGGTATTTAGAATTTTTTTTAATTAAAAGGCCTAAATTAGAATTTGATTCAAAATGTAATTTGAAATTCATATCATTTTATTAGAAGGATATATGTCAAAGTTAAAAAACATTTTTTTAAAGTATTTTTAAATATTTTTGTAAATAAAGTAATTATCCGAATCGAGTGACATGTCTTTAAAATGGAGTACTCAATTTTAGAAAACTCGCTGTAATTACATGTAAAAGATTCTATAATGACATGTCACTCAATTTTGGTAATTACGTTAAAAGCAGAGTTGTCTAAAAGTCATAAATTCAAAGTCAATTTTTATATTCAAAAAAAAAGTTTTTTGACTTGACTTGAAATTGTTCCAATTTCTTATTTAATTGAATTTAATATAATGTTTAATTGAAGCCGACCGATTAACACTTCTTCTATTTAATTTTATAATTTATTATTATTATTATTTATTTCAGTGAACGCCTTTAAGGCGATGTTAAAAAATAAAAAAATATTAAAAAAGAATAAATGAGATAAACAATTTTAAAGAGATCAAGACAAATATTTGAAATCATACTGAATAATTAATATATTAATTTTTACAAATTTTAAAATAAAAATTTATAAATTTGTTTAAAATTGAATCATCAACATTAAACAAATTTTAAAATTTATTTAATAGTTAAGTCTTGTGAGTTGAAAAATTAAATAAGAATTTAAAGCAATTTTAAGTCAAGTCATGTCAAGCTTTTTTTTTGAAAAATAAAATTCCTAGTTGGATCAAATGACTTGACTTGAAAGACTTTAAAATGACTTTTTTTTCTGACTTTTGCACAAGTCTTGTTAAAATTTTAAGTTTGTCTTTATTTTTATCCTTTTTGAAATTTGGTACATAATAACAAAATAGAACAAAATTTAAAATTAAAAAAGTGTTTAACTTTTATTCTAAATATCATTTGCTTACTCTGTAAATGCACTAAAGTCAATTTTATTAAAAATTAAGATATATTAAATTTGCACAGTTTGAAAATAGAATTTTCTAATAATGCAACTATGAATGTGGCACCATATTGAATATATTTTCGAGCTTTAGAAAAAAAATTATAAAAATTTAAAATAGCAATAAAAATAAAATTATTAAAATTTTATTAAAAATAAAATTATTAAAATTTTATTTTTAATAAAAATTTTGTTTTGCTCTTTTTTTACTAAATTTCAAAAAACCCGAAACTGACCGTTCACCTGATTTTTCATATATCCTAGACGTCTTTTATTATGACTTATTAGAGAAGAATATAAATAAGACAAACTTATACTTAATTTGGGAGCCTTGATTCGTTTATTCGCATAAAATTTGAATTTTCTAAAATGCATAATTAAAGTGAAACAAAGCCCATGAAAAACTAATTTTACGGCGTTGATTTTAAATATTGTTAAAAAAAACATAAACTTGAATTAATAATAAAAATATAGTCAAAAAAAATAAACTTTTTTTTTACACCACAAGCAAAATTAAATTAAAAATAACAATTAAAAGTTTAAATCAAAATTGAATTTTATATAATTATCATTGATTTATAAATAAAATAAATTAAGAAATAATTTCAAATACCTTATTATGTTAAAGCTTGAAATACAAGAAATTTGCTCTTTGAGTAGCTTTATAATGCAATTTTTGTATTGTGAAAATCTAACTTGATCTTTAATTTTACAATCTATTACTATGCAAATACATTGTTCTGTAATAACACCGAATAAGCGTCTTGAGTCGGTATTTAACCATTTGAGTCGCAACTTGAACATTTTTATCGAATCCTCTAATCTTTTTGTGAATTCAACTAATTTACTTACATTGACAGTGATCTTTATAAGTTAAATAAAATAAAAAAGCATTAAAATAATGAGAAAATTTTTACGTTATAGATCAGGCCTTCATGGGACTGTGTTTGAAGAAAAAGTCCCTTTGAATATTTTGAGGCTACCAGTTTTTTTATTTCACTAATATAATCCTGTTGTTTTTTGAAGCCAATCATGCTTAAAATAGCCTCAAATGTAAGCTTATTGCTTTTAAGGCCATATTTTCCTATCCATTTATCTGATTCGATTCTTTCAACACAAATAGCAGGAAAGTGGGTATTAACTTCAAATTCAACTTTTTGGGCATCGAAATTAATCAGATTTCCATCTATTATGTTACATGGAGCACTGGCTAATGACAAGGCTTTCGAATGGTCATACTTTTCTACAGGTTTTTTTGTGTTTTCATCGTTGTAGTTGAATTTTCGAGGAGAAAATCTCGACTTAACAGAAGTCATTTTTAAATAAATTATCGAAATTTTCCATTTAGTAAAATTAAATAATAAAACAAGCTATATTTTGATATTTTTGTATAGAACAGGTAACCATGTCAACAAGAAGAATTGGTGTATGTACTTAAAGTCGTTTTCTTTTCATCTTTTAGTTATTGAAAAAAAATAGTGGTTATTAAAAACACTTCAATGAGGGAAATAATATTTTTGGATTAAATACTTTTAAGTTTTAATAAATTTGTAAAAATTTCAATGCTTATCTTTCAATTATTCAATATTAATTACTAAAAGTATAATTTTAGTAATTTATTTGGTTTATATTTGTAGATGAAACCTAATGATGGTTAAATAAAAAAGCAAAAAAAGCTATTATAAAGTTTATGTATAATATTTAATCGAATAACAAGAATTTTGAAAATTTGCAATAAAATATGTTGATGAGAAAAATTTTAGCCAACTATATAATGACTTCCTGAATAAAGTGATTCGCAGCATTGGCTTTTTAAATTTTTTGATAAAACAGAATAATTTTTCATTCATTTTTCAAGGGAGATTTTTTCAGTACCAGTTAACAGTTTTCTCAAAAAAAAATTCTTTCCAATAATAAAAATTTTGTCCTTTTGTACAAAAAAATTTAAAATGCAACATCTTTTATATAAATTTAATTTTTTTAAAAATTAAATTTTTTAAAGAAAATTGCTCTAAAAAACTTAATTATTCAAAAATTTTAAATATTGCATAAAAAATGTATTTATGAGTTTATTTTTTTAAATAAATCCATTAAACTCAAGTTTATCGGATTAAAGAGGAAAATTTTCCGAATATCTTGGCTAAATTAATTCATAAACACATGGTCTTTAATACCCGATATCATTTAGTACAATAACAAAGAATAATAAAGAAAAAATAATATAAATAAAGTAAATAATTTACTTTTTTTTATATCAATTTAAAACAAAATTTAAATAGAAATTTAAACTAAAGAAAATAGAAAATGATTTCGAATGTATTGTTTACTTTGACACTATTAGGAGTGTATCAATCATTGCCTGACAAATATTTCATCTCAATTAAAACAACTTCATCGCCAACAACCAACATTTCTAAAACACCAGTTCA
>VANL01000171.1:0-55974 GCA_006352455.1 Brachionus sp. 'Tiscar'
TAGCTTTTTGATTTCCATGCTGGTCGGAGTCTAGCAAAGACACTCTTTGCTTTAGCAAGTCTATTCTTAATGTCTCTAATAGCGCATTTTACTAGAATTTAAATAATTTATTTAAAAAATAAATATTTACTAAGAAAAGTTGTTTTTTTTTACTAACATTAATAGATAAACCATCAAAATTTTAATTTAAATAATTAATTTATTTTAAATCAATTATCTATTTTAAATTGAAGAAATGCGAAAAAGAGACCTTACTAAAAAGCTGGACATTCAATTCAAAAACAAAAAGTTCAATATTAGATTTGGCCGTAGAATATACATATCCGCTAGCAAAACGCTTTGTAATTGATTTAGATAGTGAATCTAAATTGAACAATTCTGAAAGTTCTGAGTAATATTTTTTAATTTCAAAATTTTTTAATTTACTAACAAGTGTAAATTAACTTAATTAATTTAGCTCTGTTTCATTTACTTTCATTGACTCAAACGAACAGGTTCATAACATTACAAAAAAAGTTGAAAACAAAGAGATTATTGACTATCAAATGGAAATAAATTCAGACTCATCGTTAATTTTCAACATTCATTCAACCAAAGATTTAAAACTAAACAATCATTTTCTTTTGAAATTTACCGTAAATGCGTACGGCTATGAACAAACATTAAATAATCCAAAAGTCAAAGATTTAGTTCATTTATTGTCTTGTCTTATTGGCACAAATTTGCATCAAACTCTTTCAGAAATCTACAAAACTAGTAATGAAATTCCGAAAACTATTCAAAGTGCCAAATCAGCCACTTTGGAAAAACAAAACTCTAAAGATGAATCAACAGATAAGGCTTTTCTTTTGTGCGGCTTTCAGCATCAATTTTCTGTCAATTCTTCCATGCAGGCACAAACCATATTAAGCGAAAAAAATCAAGCAATAACCAACATGAGCCATGAATATCATAGAATCTTGTTCAGAAACGGATTTTACAATTGTTCAAGTCAAAATAGTCTTAGCGATAATAAACTGCATAGTTTTCTATCAACAGTATCAAATGATTTTTCAAATTGGTCAAACTCATGCGACAACCAAGATTATATTAAAATACAACGGTTTATGGGTTTGTATGACGAGAATTTCTACAAAGCTAATTCAGACTGGCTAAGACAAAAAATTGGTGGCTTATCAGTTAGCGAAATAATTGTAAAGCTATTTTGTGCAATTGTTTGGTATGACAATACAATTAGCTATGAGAATGTATTTGATGACAACGATGCACCAATTTTTAATGAAAATGTAATGAAAGCTTACAAAATAGCTGACTCAACCCGTTTGTATATTGTCGAAAAGCAATTGATTTTGAAAAATAAGCTCAGCCATGTCAGACGCAGTCTAGCTGAAATATTAGACGAAAAAATTATGTTTCTTTTGAATTTCAATCGAATTCCAAATGACATAATTGATTATGAACTTGCTAGAAAGGCAACACAAACTTCGTCTAATCATTTGGCAAATAGTTTTGGCAAAAAAAAACACCTCTTACCAAAGATAGAGTCTAAAATAACAAATTTGATTTTTAAATTTATCTTCGATCAAGATATCTTAAGAGTAGATTCACTAGAGCAAATATTAGTCATGAAAAAACAAAACTCTGATCTAGTCCATCAAAATTTTGACATAGCATCCAAATTTATGAAAAATTTAATTCAAAGTGGCATCACCAATCAGTTTAAACATGAGCTTATTCTTCTTTTTTTAAGCAGTTTTTATTCATCAAGTTCTTATACAAAATTCACAAAATTTGAATCAAGCTCAATTAAAGATCAAGCCAAAGCCTATTTTCCGTCTAGCTTGAAACCTATAATGACACACTATTTGCAAAATTTATACGGATGCGGTCTCGAAAACGAACTCTTAGTTCAGAAATCGTTCTACTATTTTGTTGAAGTTTTGCTCAATTTTAGCAAGTTGTCGGATAGTGAATTTTATAAGTTGTCAAAAGCCGATAAAGATCGCCATATTAGACTTAAATGCTTTGCTACTTGCATACTGGACATTGATTGGGAATTAAGAGATTTGAAATTTGTCACAGAGCTGCATTTGTACGGCTATTTGGCCAAAAATATGATAATTTCAATGCCAATATGTGAGTACAAAGATGAAAGAGAGCTAACACCCAGTGAAATACTTGAGGATTTTTTCGATTTATCAAAAGAAAAATTTGACCAAATTGTTAAAACAGAAAAAAATAAGACAGAAAATGATTTTGTAAAGGAAACACCGGCTAGTTCTATTTTGCCAAGTGTCAAAGAGATCGAGGAGAACGAAGAGAATGTAATTAAACAATCAAAAATAATTAGAGATGAAAGTGAGTCATTTGATGTGAAAATATTTCCTGATATGTATCAGTCGTTGTTTCAAATATGTTGTAGTAAAAAATTTGATACAGCTAGCTTATTAAAGAGTGTTTCTTCGTCGATAACTACTCATGAACAATATCAAAAATATCTGGTGGCCAGATACATGTTTTGGAAGTATTTTTCAAAGTTGAACACAAATTTTTATTGCGACAATTGTGAAGCAGTATTGACAGGCTTTCGCTATGTGTGTCTAGAATGTCGCGATTACTGCTATTGTTTTACTTGTTTTTCCAGATCAATTGTTGAAAAAAAATGCGATTCTTTGGACAAATGCCGAAAATCGATTATGGATGTTTCAAAGCCATCTTCTCATCAGCCAACACATCCAATGCTTGTGCTAGACCATTATTGCAATCAGTGCCAATCACTTATAATTGGAAAAAGGCTTAAATGCCTTGAGTGCTTTGATTTTGACTTGTGTTTGTCGTGTTCGAGAAAGCCAGAGTTTTCACCCGATGGCCACAACAAAGATCACAAGACTAGAATGATAGAGCCCACCATTTTGACTTCGAAATCGTGTGATTCAAGCAATGCACAAACTTTTCTATTTTTACAATCTCAATTTTTGTTCACCAACTTTGCTCTAAAAATTTGTGACCTATTAAATGCCTATAATAATTCAAAAAACCAATATTTGCCATTGATTAGTAGCATGCACACTGAAATACTTAACACTTTACTTTTTTTAACTTCGCGAACAGATCTAGAACCGAGCAGCAATGAAAACGAGTTTGTGCGAGATCTTAAATTCTACATGTTTTACAACCAGAAGAATATAATTGGTCAACTAGCCTATGTAATGAAAGTCACAAAACATGTCATTAAAGATATTAGTTCTGAAGAAAGTTCAGATCTAGATTTTGAAGCATCAAAAAGCTTTTTTGATTCCCTAGCTAGCTTGCCAAAAAAACAAAATAAAGCGCCTGGTTTGCACAAAATTCTAAACTATATGCTCACTTTGCAGGACAAAATTTACCACAATGTGTTTGCAGACAATATAAGTATAATGTTTATTGGAATGATGAGATCATGGTTGGGTATTTTGGATCCACAGTCAGTCAATAAATTGGTTAAGAGTCATCTGGACAAAAACGAAAATAATTTTATTTTCCAAGAATTGCACGAATCAAAAAGAGAATATACACTAGAGTTAATATTTGTTTGGATATATGAGTACATGACCACTGGCTTTGATAAACTTGCTTGTAGTTATCTTGATTTAATGTTTGGCTTAAATCAAATGGAACAATGGAAACCGCATGTCCAAAATTTTCTCTCCAATATTTTAGAAAAAATATCTGAATCATTGGAAAATTACAAGTCAAAGATACATTCTAAATTTTATTTTCTCATCTATGCAGTTATATGCTTCCAAATGGATATTAGTAGTGGACAATGGGTTGACTATAAAAACAATAGCCAGTACGATGGTGCGGGAGTTTTGCGCTCCACAGATGATTTCAAGATTGGCCTTGTTAATAACTTTTATTCAGAATCATTTGGCTCCGAGTCTTTTTTGTCTTTAAAAGATCCTGAATCCAGACGCACAATCAGTCTAAAGTACAAAAGACTCGACAACACTTGGCGAAAATCTAATGAAAAATCCAAAATTCCCATAAAATCCAATTTTGACATAAATAAAGATTTATTCATAGAGCTGATTGAAATTTTCAAAAAAATTTTTTCTTCACATTTAGACACCGAGTCAACATTGGACACAGTAAATACAAAATCAATAACTGTTTACGAAAAAAATCACATTAGCAAAAAAAGAGAGTTTTATAAATTTTTCAAGCAAAAACTAGCCTTCAATAAAAATCTATTAGTTCTTGGTCTTATCAGTTTGATGCAGAGCTATGTGAACAAGATTGATGAGAATTCTTTCGATTGGGTACCTTTGGATGCAGAATTTATGAAGCTTGCTTCAAAAATTTCCTTTTTGAACACAAATTTAAACTCTAATTGGAAATTAAATCATCTAAATATATTTCTTACAAGTCTATTGCTTTTTGATAATTTTAATTTAATCAAAAATGCCTTGGAAAAAGGTGAGAGTAAAGAAGAAACGCCAATAAGTGAGAACAAAATGGCTTCCAAAACTGTAAGTTTGATCTGTAGCGAAAAAAGTCGACTCAACCGGACTACTGATTTGGATGAAGGAAAAAAATCCTCTACCAAAGATGACTTGTTAGTCGATGATTTAATAGGAGAAGAAACTACTGCAATAATGAGTGTATGCGATATGTCATCACGAATATTTCCAATGGAGGACATGATTTCTAATTCAGAAGAAAATGAGGATTTAAATCAAAGAAGAAATAAAACAAGTTTTAAACTAATCGAAGATTGCTTTAACAAATTAAGTAAATACGAAACAAATAGAAATGAAGATTCCAAAACTGGTCAATTGTTTCCCAAGCAACAATCCGGTGAACCGATAAGAGCTGCCATTAAAATCGTATCTAATGCATGTATCGTTTTAAGCTCACGAGAACTTCTTGTATCACTGATGAACTTGTCAGCTCAATTAGCTAAAAATAAGTTGGTTCCCCAAAAAGAGAGCTTCTTGGAGCTTAATTTAAACTATGAGTATGAGCTAATGCAACTATTGGACATTTTGCATTACTCCGAAAAAGAGTTGAATTTTAAATATTTGGTCAAGTATTTTATAAGATCATTTATTGACAAAGACAAATCAGATAAATTGGCCGCAATTCTAAATAAAATATGTTCAATGGCTTGCGATTTTATGATGCCTGAGTTTAAGCTATTAAGAAAAGTGTCATGGTCACAAGATGATGTGGGCTTTTATGATGAAGGAAAGATAAAAAACAAAATTAATAATGAACCTTTAAGCGAGGAAAATATTAATTTTAATTCAAGTCAAATATTTAAGACATTGAGTGAAGTTGAAAAGCTGACTAGCATTTCATCAAAGCCAAATGATGTTGAAAAATTATCAACCCAAGATCAATCGACTTTGCTTATTGTTTTTGACCAAGAACATGACAAAAAAGTCAAAATAGATGAAATAAATAAGAATAAATTTGAGAGTTTTTTTGGTAAGAGTTTAAAAAAATCAAATTTTTCCAAATATTGTATGGGCGATGACTTCGAATTCAAAGAGGAAGTTTTTTCAGATGCAGAAAGTGTGAATTCTATAGAAGAGTGCGACTCGCCAGTGCTCAATAGAAAAAAAAAGCTTTCTAAACGAAACAAATCAATTTGTGAGCTAAGCGAAGATTTTGACTCTTCTTTTGACGAAGATGAGAATGACACTTATGACGAGCAATCAACTGTTTATTCAGACCGAACAAAATTGAAGAAAAAAAATTGCCAAAAAGCCAAAAAAACTTCCATTTTGTTCCAAGTGGTGCCCATGCGTAAAAATTCGAATTATCAAACCAATGACGAATATGGTGACGAAGATCAGGATGATGAGGACAATGAGGGCGATGAGGAAGACGAAGAAACCCAAAGTGAATCTGAGGAATCAACATCCAGCGATGAATCCAGTAATTATGAATTTAATACGCACAACTCGAGTGTTGATGATTTTTACGGCGAAGATCGATGGGACATTAGTGCCAACAACACTGGCTTCACAGACAATCAAGAAAATAGAACTAAGAAAAAAAAGTTTAGAATTAATCTAGAAAATTTGAGCACGATACCGTTCATAGCTATTAAAAATGAAAAAATGCTCAAGTGGAAATTTTGCCGAAATAGTGATGATTTGATGAACGATAGATGCTCGTTTAAAATTTTTACCACGTTGTCTAAAAATTTTGATTCGGCATTTAATTTTTTGGAAGAAATTATATCTCAAGCCAACTACAATCAGCTAAATTTAAATGAAATATGGTGTTCATTAATCAAAATATGCTGCGTACAATCTTTTAATAAAAGACTTAAAGTTTTAAGTTTGCTAATTAAAATTGTACAAAAAGTGTATGAGACACCCGATTGTGCGACTTGTTTAAATATATTTGAGATAAAGCCTTTGAGAAATTTGCATCTAATTGTCGAGACATACAACACAGAAGATAAAAATTTTACACGAGCATTATATGAGCTGTTTTTTTTCGTTGAAAAATTGGCAATTAAATGGTCCATTCAAAATGAATACCTGGTAAAAATGAAAGATAGAGAATACTTTTTGGAAAAGGTTGTCGAAACAGGCTATTTTATTAATCTGATCACAGGCTCAATAAATGGAAAATTTGGCGAACAAAATTTGACAAGATTTGAAACTGTTATAGACATGTTCAAAGAGACGGATAGCCAAGAAACAAGTGATGATGATATTTATTGTAGTCCTCAAGGAGGTTCTATGAAAAATAGTGACGAAGAGTACAGGGAAAGTCGAGAAGAAATTAATTTGTTAGAGGAAAATTGGTGAATGAGTTCTTTTTTCGTTTGTTTAACCAAATTTTTTAACTATTTATTTCTTTTTTTTTAATATGATAAATAAAATTGTATAATCAAATTTTTTGTTTCGTAAATTCTTAGAAAACTGAAAAAAAACCTTCATCAGTATGATATCGGGATTATAATTTTTATCATCTTATCAAACAAAATAAAGTCTTTAAAGAAGCAAATAAAATAAACCAATATTACAAAAAAAAATTTCAAAATATAAATACAAGCATTATCAACCTAAATACTAGCATGAAAATATTTAAAAAATAAACTTTTTCTAAATTTCTAAATTTGGCCACCGATCCAAAAAATTTATTCAATTTTAAGCAAAATTTTTATTTTATTTAGAGAATTTTTTCATTTAAAATAAATGGCTGAACCTGTACCACCATATTTGATCAAAAGTATGCAAGGTTTAAAACGTTACTTTAACATGAATACTGCTCAAGGAAAAGCAAATGTATTCTCATTTCTAAATTGATGCTATTTAACATAGGTTTTCTTTTGAAGATTTTATTCTTAGTTTTTGGTGCCGTTGGTCTAACTGGATATGCTTATTGGAATGTTAAACGAAATGACCGCTACATTACTATGAAAACTGACGCTGAAAACCCCGGAAAGCATCTTTGATTTGAATAATTTATAAACTTTTCCATGATTTATAAATATAAATAAATTTTTAAAGTTAATTATTATTTATTTATTAGTTGCCAGTTAAGTGGTAAATTAAATAATGATATAATTAATTAGAAATTTATTATTTTTTACCTCAGAATATTGTTTAAACATGAATCGAATGTTGTTGGATAAAATTAATGCAAAAATACCAATTAAGAAAATTGCTGATTTGCACACTTCTATTGGAACTTCAAATGTATTTTATAAAACAATCATGAAATTCACTTAAAATCAAATTTTCTTTAGCTTATGATCTTCGCTATTGCAATTTGTGCCAGTATATCATATTATGGTTATAGTACAATGAACAAAAATCGACAAGTTCTCCACGAATCAAAACCAAAACAAATTAAAGACTTGTATCCTGATAGATTTCAAGATATAAAAAGTTGAAAAAAAATTAAATAAAATATAGAATTCAAATTTCGATGTTTAATATTGATTTATTTTATTTTTTGTCATATACTGAAAGTATAGAACGGTAAAAAAATGGTTCAGTGAGGTTGAAAGTAATTTTTTCAAAAAAACTAAAAAGTTTTCAAAAATTCAAAATCAATTTTTTTTTAAATTTATTTCAATTTCAACTTCCCTAAGAATCTAAAACTTACAAAGAGCATTGAGTCTTTTTATGCGCCTTACAAATTCTAAATCTATTTATTGATTAAAATATTATAGTTCTAAGTTTTTACTTATTTTTGAATCAAATACTAAAAAAAAAATTTTCATATAAATTATTTATTTTAATATATTTTAAAAGGCATATTCATATTATTCTATTTTTTAGAGTTCAATATAAAAATCCGTCAAAATAGTCAAAGAAAGCTAAATATTTTTTAAAATTAAGTTCGTGAATTAATATCTAATAAAAAAATTTTTTATCTTAGTTTAAATTACAAAATTAGTAAAATTTACATATCAAAATCTGGCTCTATGGTTTGATATTAGCAAAACTAAAAAAATTTGGAAAAAAAAAATAATTTTTTTAAATTCTTTAGTCTGACTGCATTAATTTTTGCAATGAAATAATAATAGTACTATCTAAAATTTGTGATAGATACGTGTAAACCATCCTTTATTTGATTTTTTTGATTAAAAATCAGTCAATTTTTATATTTACTTTAACAGAACAAAAAATTTTCTGTTTAAATTGAAAATTTCAATTTGCTTATCAGTTCAAATATGCCATAAAATCAATGATCAGATAAATTTTAGTAACTTATTCGATAAATAAATAATCACAAGCTCGGCATCAAAGATCAAAGTCGTTCGGCTGAGAACTCTAATTTTAAAAGTGTTTCTACGAGATTTCAAGATAACAATTTGGTCTCCATCAAACGATCTATTTTTGCATTAGCTAAAATTAAAGTTCTTTTTTAAGAAATTGGTGCGGTTCGTATAATTCACAACTATGCTATACAAATTTAATTATAGATTTTACAAGATCTCGCATGATTCCAATCCTAGCTGTAATGTCGGTATCGGGCATTATAATAGTCAAGATTTTACTATCTCATTTGTAATCTTAAGCGCTTATCATAAAATCTAAAATTAACACTTTACGTCTGGTCTGAGCAAAAATGGTTGATCCGATCAAAGAAGAAAACAAAATGTTCACTATGAACACTCGTAGAGGAAGAAGCAATGTAAATTTAACGTTTTCTAATGTTTATTTTTATTATACTTTATTTATAAGCTAATGTTGGCTGGCGCAGCATTGGCTGGTGCCGGATGGTATCTTTATTATAGAAGAGGACATGTAAAAACAATGACAAAATAATAAATAAAAAATTTTTATTCAAAAAAAATTAAATTAAATAAATGGTTTTTAAAATTACAATGGCTTTGTGATTAATTTTTTACACAATTAAATAATTTTTGGACATAATAATTACACACTTTTGTTTGATTAGTTTTTGTTTAGTTCATCAATTCTATGAATCAAATACTCCTTATCTTGTTCATTAGTGAATTTCATTGCAAAAAAATTAGAATCGCTTGTTTGAATTAAAAGAATGCAAATGTTTTTTGATTGTTTGAAATTTTTGATTTGATCAAGGTTGATATTCACATGAGCAGTTTTTAATTGATTTTCTTCGATCAAATATTCACCTTCTGTCCATTCATCACTTCCGTCAGGCTTTACCAATATAGAAAATTTGTTCAAAGTTTCACACTCAAAGTCTATGGAGCTACAGTCAGACACTTGAGTGATCGAGTCTTCCAAGTTTTCTTCCAACATGGCAAATGTTTTGTGTACGTGAAGTCGTATATCACAACAGTATTGGTCTGTTATTTTCTCACTATGTAACAAATAATCAATCACATTTTGTATAAACTTGAGTGGCAAAAACAAAAAATCAATTATCTTGAAAGAACAGCTTTCACCAATTTTCTAAAAAAACATTTTTTTTAAATAAAATCTTTAAATACATTATTTTCAAATATTTATAAAAATTAACTTACGTCGTGAAAATTTATAAATTTTTCGTTTGAGATAGTAAGCTCTTCGAGCAAATTGATAGCATTTGGCAGGCCAGTCAAGTATACTTTAAAAGTATCGAAAACAATCTTCAATGAACTGTACCACCCAGCGCCATTATCAACAGAGTTGATAATATTGTCCAAAAATTTTGTTACTGGAATTAGTTTTTCAATATTTTGGAAAAGTGAAAGAGATTCTTCGATTGTCAAAACTTTAAGCATAACACATGGCCGTACGTACATGTCAATTGCTTTTTGAGTTTGATCTAGAAAATCTTCAATTTCTGGTTTGAAATTTAAACAATTCGAAGATTCCAAATCAGCGACAGAAGAAAAAGTTGATGTCTTGGATGAAGTTGGAATAGAATAATATCCACAATCACTTAGCTCTATTTTTTGCAAGTCAGTCGCTTGAGTTTCAATTTCGTAGCAATAATTGACTGTATTGTCCACTTGAATATTTTTCATTAATTCTTTTGGTTCTTTGACTAGGCCAAGGCTGATACAAGCCATGTTTTTTTTAACTAGATTGAAAAAAGAACTGAATTTGTTTTGCTTAGATTCGTATTGGCTTGATTTTTTTATCAATTTGACCAAAGACTCTTCATCAGGTCGCGAGACTGTCAATTTTATTTCTTCAAATGATTTAATGATTTTTTTGACACTTTTAGCACATGCTCTGGACACATTTTTACCATTAACAACCATAATGTTGTCGCCAACTTTTAAATCAATACCATTTAGCTTTGATTCATCTAAAAGAAAAATAATTGTTTTAAAATTTTTCTTTATGGCTAATAAATATCTTGTATTACTTGAAATTGATGAAATAAACGCAGGAAATTCTCCACTAATTTCAATTTGATTGATTAATGATGACTTGAGAACTACTTCTACTCTGGTCCAATTTCGGTTTGAAGCCCCAATGTTGTCATTGTAGTTAAGGGGTATTTGTCTTTTATTTTCAAATTTAATGTGTTTACTCATGATAGGCAAATTTTCTAATTCTCTAATGAATAATAATTGTAAAAAAAGTTAGTTACCTTTATATAGCTAGGATTTAAATCAAGATTAAAGAGATCTAATTTAGCCAATAGAAAAATGAGCTTTAAGTTTTAACAGATTGGCTACAAAATTAGTACAAAAAAAAGTCAAAACAATTAGTTGAAAAACTTTGCTATTGGCCGGTAAATGTACATTAATGTTTGAAATTATTATTTCCTGATTTGTTAAGTTTTAAAATAGACAAAAGACCGACGCGGTTCAATAAGTCCTAGTTACTCAATTTGACACAACTAAGTCCAAGCAAATTTACTCTGTCTATTTGCCGTATGTTTTTAACGGAAGGCTAAAAGTCAAAAGCTACCACTGAGTCTAAATTAAAAACTTATTTGTTGTTGTTGTTGTTGCAAAGATCTTTATCACCAAGTTACATTTAGATTTTGTTTTGATAAAAACGGTGCTCAAAATTGAAAAATTCAATTAAAGCGTAAAATCAATTTATTTTTATTTTTATCAGCAAGTAAACTAGTAATTAAAAACAGTATTCATTTAGACTAAGAAAAAAAAATTAACTCAAGAGTTTAATGTATCGGTGCTTATATAACCTTATTAAAGTAATAAAAATATTGTATTGAGTAAACAACTTTCTTAAGTTAATTTTTTATTAAGCAAATTTAACCTTTTTGTTTAAGTGGTACTTTTAAATTCCTGAATTTTCAAGAGTCCGAAATTATATTGACTAAATAATAAATGATCAGTAAAAGTGTAATGTTAACAAATTGATCGTTCTATCGGATCAAATGATCTATAGACATTGCAATTTAGTGGAATATCAGATAAAAATTTGAGATTTTTCAACAATTTTATATACTATTCTATCAGTATGTCTGTTTGATAGCTAAAATTATTTAATAAATCACTTTACTGTAAAAAATAAAAATTAATGTATTTAATAAATCACACAGTTGAATGATTCTAATAAGTTAGCTGAGTATTTATTTATTTATTTATTTAGTAAATAGATATTTGATAATTGGACTCTAATTTATCTTAAGGGCATATTTATTCATGAATTGGTTTGCCATAAGAGTTCTTATTTAAGATTTTATTTTTTGATTGATTGTCAGTAAAAACAAATTAATAAATTGCGCAAAGTAAACATTTTAGGCTATCTAATTTCATGTTAGTCCTGGTTAGAGAACCAGTTTGGTTCCAAAAATATTTTCTTGTTTGTCTAAAATATTTATAGATCGTGAATAGATGATAAATTAATTTGTTAAATAAATAGAAAAAAAATTAATCTGAAACATCAACATTGATTAGCTTTTCTAAAAAAAAAATCTTTATTTATTATTGAAAATTATATTATTAATTTTGGCCTACAGCTTAATCATTTAAAAAGCTTTAAATAATACCTATTGAATTCAATAACTAATCTAAAGAAGAACTCAATTTAAATATTTGTCTGCAGGAAAAATCATTAGCCGAGTTGCTAACTATTAATAACAACAATTCAATTTTTTCCTTAAAATTATTGTTTTAGTTTAAAAAAAATGTTCTTCTAACACATTTGAACGATTTTTTTATTAAATGTTATTAAGTTAAAAAAAAAAGCATGTCTATTTAATATTAAAAATAGTGATAAGCTACGGCAGAATACCTGCGGACCGAGACTAGATTTAGCTTCGCTTCGCGGTAGCTGTTTTTACATACAAGTATAGCTTTCTTTTTTTTTATTCTACCTGTAATTGTTTGAGGGTTTTCATTCTTTTCTACCAAAACTGAAATTTCTGCCTGTTTTAAATTAAATTTAATTTAATTTAAATATTCTCATTTATGTCATATTTTGTCTTTCTGCATTTCTCTTCCAGATTTAAAGCAACCTAGTGATTCTATCTGCTAACTATCAAAAAACATGAAAATGTTATTTAAATGTTTATTTCAAATTATATTTTAGATTCAACTAAATTTACTGAACTGACTTACACAAAATATATTTATATATATTTTAATACAACCTAAAAAAATATTTGCAATAAGTTTAATTAAGCTAATTTACTTTATATTAAAATTTTTATAGTTAATTGTACAAGATTATAAAAAAGGTTTAGTAGATTTTTTTAATTAAAAAACAAGTGTTGGTCATTGAACCAGTCTTGGAAAAATAAAATTAAAAAATTTTAAATATGAAAACTTGGTGGACATTAGTATAAAGCATAAGAAAAATAAATATAATGTAGAAGCAGAAAAATTAATTTTCATTTTCAGAAAAATTCACCACTGACTGTACTTTCCACTTTAAAAAATAATGCTATATTTAAATTTTTTTGTTTTATATTTGAATTATCTTGAATTAACTTGATTATCTTTATTATTTCTTTCTAATAGAGGTGCCGAAAAATTACGAAAGCCCCTCTGACATGCCTTGGATTTAATATCCAAATTATTTTTATATAAAACAAAAACATAATTTAATAATAAATTTTAAAAATTGAGAAAATTTAAAGCATAAATTTCTTTTTTTTTTAAATCTAATTAGACTTTTAATAATTTATTTAGTTTATTTTTTAAAAATTATTCTGATATATTTAATAATAGACTTATTTTAATTCTTTATAATATTTGATAAATTTGCTATAATCAAATAGCTTTTACTTTGGTATTAGTTTAAACCGTTTTTCAGATATGATTTGTTTTAAAAATCGATTATTATTGATTATAACAATATTAGAAAATAAGCTTAATTTGTCTGATAAATTCATGTAAACGATTGATAAATCTTTTACTCAATTATTAGCATTAATACTATTATTGCAAACAAATTAGATAAAAATGTTATTCTGATAAAATATAATCAATGAAAATTGATTTCATAAAAATGAAGAAATAAATTAATTAATCAATTAAGAATGTTTTAAGATTTCATCAATAATTATTTGAAACCTTAAATCTTAATTGTTTACTATTTACTGAAATTTAAAACCCATATTTAGATAAATTATATCCTATGAATTTTAAATGACTTTTAATTGATATGAAAATGTAAAATGTATTTTTATTAAATCTTAATCTAAATCAGAAAAAAAATTAAAGCTATGATTAAAACATTTTCAAAAATTAAACCCGTAAAATAAATTCAATAATTATCAAAGCATAAAAAAGTACTCTTACATTTTTATAAAAGTAATAAGCCGCTAAGTAAAAAAAAATTATCAATTGGACCAGAATTCATCTGTTTCTTACTAATGGAAATAAATTTTTTATTTAATTATTGAGAATATTATGGAAGACTTAAATTTTCATTTACAAATATTTTGATTCTATCATGAAAGAAGATTCAAATTGTGATCAAAATTATTAGTTGACCTAATCGTCAAAGATCAAATATAAAAATATAAAACAATCTTGTCAATGAAATTGATTATTTAACTAAAATTCATTAATTTTTTTTCCAAAAGCATAGTCTTTGCTCCTTAATCAAGTTAAACAATAAAAAAGTAATTTGAAAAATTATTCCGATTAAATTATAAGTTAATAAAAATTGAACTTTTTAATATCGAACTAAAAAGATAAAACACTTTTGTAGAATTCTGAAACAGTTAACACAATTTAATGGTAATCTTAAAATTTCAGTCTATGATGATATTTTTTTTTAAATAAGAAAAGATTAGAAATTTAAAAATTTCATTTCTGAAAATTTTTTTCAAATTTTAAATTTCTGATCAATTTTTAAAGAAAATTCCAAGTAATTAAAATCAAAAAATCATTTTAAATCAAAAGAAATTAATTTTTCAATTTAAAATTTAAAGATGTTCTCTGTTAATTTTTTTAGGATAAAATATTTTTTAATCATTTATGTAATTTATTCAATTAATAATCAAAAAATATGCCTGTTTTGTGATTGTTGGTGAGTTTCAATTGGGGTAAATGAATTTTAAAGATAATATCTTTAAGATATTAAAATTTTTGAAAACTTGTAAGTTCCACTCTGTATATTTAAAAAAAATCATTAAAATTTATTACAAGATGCTGCAAAAAAGCAAAAATAGGAATCAAAACACACATGAGAAGATGTAAAAAAACCCAAAATACCATTGCAATAAATTTGACTTAAAATTTTTTTTTTTTCTTATTCATCTAATCATTTAATTAAAAAAAATATAAATATATTAAACCATATATATACTACTATATATATTACTCACTTACTTACTTTATTTTTAGTAATTCATAGACATAATACTGTAAACCTCAGTGTTAAAAAAAAAAAAACATTGAATTTTAAAATTAAACTAAAAAACGTGGTGATAAACAATTTTTTAATTAAATTTTATTTATTTTTAAAAGACTTTTACTAAACTATCGAATTTTTGATTTTTTTAACTGCGATTTAAAATGCTTGTTACTTTAATATTATTTCATTAATTTCAAAATTTTAATTAAAAAAAATACTATTTTAAATCTTTAATTGTAAAAAAAATGTAAAAAATATATCTGATCATTCCTATTAATGAATAATCAATATTAAAGCTTTTAATTTTATTTACACATTTCAGTACACATTTCTATCGTGGCTGCAATTGCAATTCCAACAATCAACCTTAGGACCAATACAAGAGTTGGATCTTCTGACTCGTTGTGCTGATTTCCTTCTTAATTTTCTTGATTCACTTTCATTTTTTGAAAAAGTTACTGACATTCGTGGTTTACGTAATATTGAAATAGGTGATTTAGACCTTTTTCTATTATAAGAGCTTGAATCTGAGTCAGAATCCGTAAAGTCTCTTGTAGTCTTATGATGATGATGATGATGGCTTTGATGACAATATTTTCTACGCTCTAGATCTTTTTCTAAAAGAGTCATTAATTCATTTTTGTGTTCATTTTCTTCATGTTCTTTTTTTAATTTTTCTATCTCACTCATTAATTTAAATGAAGCTGATTTTTTTTTCATCTCGAATTGCAAAACTTTTACTTTTTCAATAATGTCATCAACCAAATCAGTAGTATTTTCTAATTTTTTTGCAAATTGTAATTTTTCTTGCGATTCTTCAATACTTTTAAGTAGCTCTGTTTCTTTTGTCAAATCCTCTGGATTATAAGGAGAATTAACAATAGTATCTAAATACTTTCTAGCTCTAAAGTTAAAGTCATAGCTGGAAGCCAAATTTGGATATTTTTTTTCATCATCTGGCTTTGGCGCCTCATTTGCAGGCAAAGGTTTGATCGAATTTATTTCAATTTTGGGAGCACCCGATGACAAGCCATTTATACAAATATTAATACCATCATTTGTTTTAGAGGTGTAAGCATTACAATAATTGGATAAATATGAAGCTTTATGTCTTTCCAAGTCTTGCTTAACAATCAATTCCGAAATAACTCTTTTTTTTTCCAATTCAGAAATCAGTTCTGGTACAGATTTAGATTCAGGAGGATTAATAGCATTATAGGTGTTCGGCCACAATTGTCTAAATAAATTCTGAAACTGCTTGTCTTTTTCCTTTTCAATCCAGTCTTTAGTTGGTACAGCAATAGCATCATTATTCAAAATTGCTTTTAGTCGTTCATAGTCTATCGAGCTTATGACGTTGGCTTCTTTGAGTTTGAAAACAAATTCATGTGGAGTTACAACTGTTTTGTTAGGGTCAACTTAATATAAATAATTAGATTTAGATTAATTATTTTTTTCAAATGGTTTATACCTTTTCCCAAGATATTTAAACCATTGTGATAGTTCATTCTAAAATTAAAAGGTGAAAAAATTTTCTTCAATTAAGCTTTAGTATTAAATAGATGAAGAGTAATAATATTATTTGTTGCTAGGTAACCGTTGGTTTTCTTCTATTTACTTTGCGAACCTTTAAAATAAAACCAATTACATAATATAAGTCTTGTTTTTTTTAAGTTTCAGAAAATAGCATATTTTTAATAATATATATATTTTTTTTATTTTTATTATTTTGATTGTTACATTTTGCATGATTTCTTATTCTTTTGAAATTAAAAGTAATATTAGATTTTTTGTTTATTTTTCTTTTTTTAATTTATTGACAAAAATGTCCAAAATTAAGATTTTGTCCTGATTCACTAAATAAAAAATAAATATTATATTGAATTAATTAATTGACTAATTCGAGCATTTAATAAAATTATGTTAAACGAGAGAAATTTAAAAAAAAAAAGACTTATCAAATAAAAATCATAAATTTTTTAAATTTCGTTGTAATCAGGAGAATTTAGAAATAATTGCCTAGCGAATTTCCCTAAATTTTTAATTCTCATGGACAAACTCGAAAAAACTAATAAATATACTTAACATTTTATTTCTTTCATCCATTTTTCAAAATTTAAAAAAAAATTAAAGTTTCAAACCATTAATAATTCATGTAAAAACTAAAAAATTCCTTTATTTTTAAGACTTTTAATATTTGTAGAGCATTGCAGATTAAGATTAAATTTGACACTAAATATTCTTCTGCTAATAAAATACAAATTCAAAGTATTAAGTAAATTATCCTTTTTTATATAACATTTTTGACGCTTGGGCTAAAAAAAGATATTTTCTAAGTTTTTATTTTCAAAAATGTTCAATGATCAAAATATTTCCCTTGATTTTCTTTGCAAAGTTTTATCTGTTCAGTCCACTCTTTGAAGGTATTTTTATACTCTTTAGGAATAAAATTAACAATGTATTTAACTAGGGTTTAGAGTTCTGGTAATTGTTTTTTTTTCACTCAACATCCTAAAATCATATGGATCAAAATCATTTCTGGTGAGAAAGTTATTTGGTCGATTATTATATACCATTTGATTTAAAGAAGTTTTTAATGCTTTGATGAATGTGAGGTCTTGCATTGTCATGAATTTTCATATTTTTGGTACCCGATGTAGATATTTGAATTTAAATTCTTGGATGAGAGTATCTTGACATTTTTAAACATAACAAATCTTAATTTTGTTACGTACTTTGGGAACTACATGCACCAATATGCGGCTATTTGCCTTGATTAAACCGCAAATAATCAATTTTGACTCAAATTGATTGCTTTTAAGAGCGTTTTGGGGACTTTCCCTTACCCTACTGAATTAAGATGCCTTGCTCCAAATTTTCCCTTGGTATATCCATGACTTATCACACAATCACCATTTTTGGCTCTCTAAATAGTTAAAGCTTTTGCAACAAATCTGTAGCCTCTTTTCTTTCAGTTAGCTCTTGAATAAGATCCAACGTTATTCAATTTATGAAAATTGAAAATTTTATTTTATGAGAATTTATTTAATTTTTGAAAGAATGTTAGAATTTTGCTGTGGATAACTTATGGCTTAAGTAAATTTTTGAAGTTACATGAAAGAATACATTTAATACCTTAAAACTCTATACAATAAATTGAAAATAATGATATATCAAACAATTTTTAATATCATTGTGTAATTACAGGCCGTTCATTAGATTGACTCATAAAAATTCATAGTAAATCAATCATCAATCTTTTGTTTATTTAAAATCCTGAGAGAGACCTATTATTTTAGTTGTAAAAAATTTATTCACTATACAAATAAATTAAAAGAAAATTTTTTACTTTAAATTTATTTAGATATTAAAAAAATAATTTCAGCTTAAATGACTATAAACATTTTATTTGTTCTAATGCTCAAAATTGTACTATCTAATTTTGAATTTTGTTCATGGAGCTTTTGGCAAAATAGAAAATAACTCCAAATAGTATGGTAACCAAGAACTCAATTTGTAGTGAAGGTCCTTTGTAGGAGCCTTGATGATAAAATGTAATAGTTTGTAGTTCGTTGGTACTGCTGAAGTCTCCACTTCGCAGAGCTTTTCTAAATGCACCGAATCCTTCTTCGTCAAAAATTCTAACGTTTATCTCACCTGATCTAGCCTTTTTAATTGGTTCAGACCAACTGATTTCATAATTTTCTCCAGTTGCATCTGTTGATGAAGTCAAGAATTTGCCATCTATTTCAGCATAAAATGGAACATTTCTAGCATTATTCTGGCATTGAGCTTTAAATTGTATAACATAGGCAGTTTCGGTGTTTAATTTGGAGTTTTCTGAAGTTGATGTTCTTACGTTTAATATCTTGGCTTGATTACACTGTTGGCCTTAATTAGAAACATGTAAAAAAATTTAATAGGGTTACAATTTTTACCTGATGCTGAAATAGCAATTATCAATACCAAAAATAATATTGATTTCATCTTATCTTAATCTAAATAATTGTAAATTATTTAAAATCAAAATACTTTTAATTTAAAATAAATTAATTGCCTACGTATGACGTTTTTGACCTTATACTTATGCTTTTAAAAGTAACACGTCAATACTTTGCTAGAAATAAAACGCTAAAAAAATAGTATTTTAATGTAAAATACACACATGAATTTAACTTTTTTTAATAATATAATATAACAATAGCAAATGAAATATGTGATTTTAAATTTATTAGTTTTACACGAAAGTAACTTAACAAAATATTAGTTCAAAATTTTCATTTCATTTTATCAGATAAACCAGAAATTGATAAATTTATCTCTAATTCATTTTAAATCTTATGACAAAATAATACAATTTTTTTTATAATACATGAAGATTTTAAAAGAAATAATTTTTTAGACAAATAAAATCAATATTTTTATTTCTCATTTTTTCTAAAAAAGTACTAATAATTTACTACTAGTAAAATTAAATAATTTTAACTTCAATTTTAAAAATTGATAGTCAATAGAATAAATGTACTCTGGGCATTATGGAAAAAATTAAAGATTGATTTAAAATGGATTTTTTTTTATTCACAAAGTTTTAAAAAATTTGAATTTATTGTCGTTTTTTTTTTTTTAAATTATTCCTTATAATAAATAAAATATTTAAGTGTAAGCTAAAAATATTATTTTACATAAAATTAAAGGTTTTGCAAAATGCCAAAAAGTGGAGAAACGGAGAATTAAAAAAAGAACAATTATACCAAACAGCTAATAGAGAGCTCTTCTAATAGAGACTTCTTCGTCTAGACCACAGCTCTTTTGCTTGCTAACACTACCAAACAAGCTATATTTTTGCCCTTTTTTGTATTGTTCTATTAAATTTTTTAACCAACCTAAATTTGGTAAAAATCAATTTTTTAATGCTAAATTTTGATTAAATCAGTCAAATAATGCTTAATAGTCCGATATTGTTTTTTCAATATTCTATGTTATCGTTAAATATTGTTACCCTACAAAAGTTAATTTATTTTCGAAAAAAAAAGGAAATTCAAATTTTCAAATGAACAATTCAAAAAAGAGCGAAAATATAGCCTTTCTTGAAAAACATTCTTGAAAATTTGTTATTTTACAGACTTGTTTTTACTTGTATTCACAAGTCTTAAGTCAAGTAAAGTCAGTGACTTTTAATTTTTTTTTGTCAAGTCATAATTTTGACTTAATTTTTGTGACTTAGACTTAAAACTGTGAATTATAAACAAGCCATGCTTCGTGGTTTGAGCATTTGTTATATTACTTTTCATTTATTTATTTTATTCAATGTTTAAATTTACAGTGACAGAAAATATTTCATTATTTCCAATACCAGTTAACAAAACCCTTTCCAAGTGTCCAGAGTCCTTGCCTAATTGTCATTTTAAATAAACAAACATAATTTAGGAGTAAATTTTAATATTCTATGAAATATTTGACAATTAGTTCTTCTTAATTTTATTTTTGATAATTTGAAAATTCTACTTTTTTCTTCCAACAATACATGATGCACTAGAATAGCATTTCATTTCCTCAAAAAAACTTAGCAAATTTTAGTCATCTTTATTCTATTGACTATCAATTTTTAAAATTGAAGTAGAATTTCCTCAAGAAAATTTTAGTCATCTTTTACCATTTTTTCAATTTAACAATTTTCAAAAACAAAGCTATTTTATGGATTGTCATTTTTTAAAATTTTGATTTTGAGTTTAATGTTAAATTCACCGAAGAGATTTAGTAAAATTATAAATCAATTTGAGATTTTTTTTAATGAAAAAATATTTAAACATTTTCTTTTATTTAATAATAAGTTTGACACTGTATTTTAATTTACCGACAAAAAAAAAAACAAAAAATATCTACTGACATTCAAAATTAATTAAAATGTGGATTTATAAGGTCATAGTAAAATAATTGAGTTTTATTTCTGTCAAAAATTAAATAAATAATGGAACAAGAAAAAAAAATTTCGGATTTTTATCATCTTAAGAAAATAACAACATGATTTACAAAAAAAAAAACAAAATAAAACAATTTGCTGCAGTCTAACTCAGATAACCAAGTTTTGAAATTTCTCAAAATTTGTAAAATATTAAACACCACTGTTATTTTTTTAATTAAATTCTTGAAATTTCTAAATCAAAAAATAAAATTGTGCAAATAAAGCAAAAACAAAATAAAATAAAAAAAAAAAAAGAAAAAAAAAACAAAACTAAAACTCTTTTACTTCAAAACTATTTCATTCGAAATTTCGCTATTTATCTATTTTTAATTTTGTATCTAATCTTTTATATCAAGAGAGGTTTACTCTATTCTAGCCTAGACATCCCGATATTTAAAAACTAGTCAAAATTTACTAAACAAAAATTATTTTTGGTGTCTATGTAACTATATTAGATGGTCCATAGAGCATTTCTCCAAGGAGACAGCCCTCTAGAAGCTTTCCATCAAACGACTCTGCATCCAATAAACTCAAAATTTGCTTTATTTCAACACCGATTAACTTTATATCTGGCAATTTAAGCAAAAGTTGAGCAAATTTTTCCTGGCTACCGTTTAATGATGTATACTCTACCAAAGCTGTGCTCACATACTGCTGTACCTCCTCAATATGGCCTGGATTACTCATTCCATTAACGTCTAAACAAAAAATTACATAAATTTAGCTTGGTTAAATTTTAAATTTCTACTGTACCTGGATCAAATAAAACTAAATATTTAAGTGCCAAATATTCGGCATATTGAAGACTAACTGACTTAAAGTGGCTTACACAACGCATAAAACTTCGTGCTATTTCATTTAACTGTTGATTTTTAATAGAATTAATGCGTACTGTTTGATCATTAATAAAAATTATTGTCTCATAATTAGTAAATTCTGTTTTACACTGTTTCCACATCAAATCTAACAAAAGAATGTCGATCCAAGAATTTTTTAGTAACTTGATTTGATCGTCAATCTAAAAAAAAATTTAATTTAACAAAATTTATTCAAGATAAAGCTCTGTTTTACTTTTATATCTTTGAAATATATTGATTGACGAGCCCAGTCTACCATCAAAAAGCACCATTTTTCCAATAGTGCACACGAAATTTGAGCTATATCTTTTGAATTAAAGTCTATTTTAAAAGATCGAATAGAATCTATTATGCTGTCTTCGGAGCATTTGTAAGATATATCACTGGCAATCAATTTCTGAAGTACATCAGGCATGCTGTTGGGATAATGACCAGAGTTTTCAAGTGAACACACCGATGAAGAGGTTGGAGACGGGGACATTTCCATTAGAGTTGAAGATGGATCGGCTTTATCCGCATTTCTATTTGCATGAACCAAATTTTGCAACAAATGCATATTATTAAATTTGTTTATAATTAAACTCTTTACATTCGACTCGTTGACTAAGTTTTGAAACTGAGAAATGGACGATTGTGATGACGTAGATGATGTTGGCGATGATGAAGGGCTTGCATTTGGCATGTTTGAATTCAAAATATTGGAATAGTTAAAAATGTCTGAAGCATTTTTAAAAAATAAATGTCCATTCGTAGAATTTAAGGCAGCCACAACTGCTGGATTAATAGCATTGTGTTCATAAGTATGATTCAGAAAATTTGGTGCATTATGATTTTTGAAATTTGACTCCAAAGGCTCTGATTTTATGCTTACTGATTTTGAATTTTCTGTTTGAACCGAGAGATTTGTGTTGTGACTATTGTTCAGATTGAGAGTCCCGAGAGGATTTTGGTGAAAATTTTGCATCATGATACCATTGGGCTCTGCTTGAGCTGCGGCCATGGCCGCAACTGCGTTTTCATTAAGCTCATTTTGTTGTTTAAGAATTTGCTGTTTTAAAGCGCGGCTTCTTCGGTACAGAGGGCCGAATTTGTTACGACCTCCTCTAACTCGGTTTTCTCTAACTGCTTCCAATTTCATACCAACTTGTAAGCACTTCTGGAATCTACAATATGCACATCTTTTTCGTTGATGCTTATCTATCTGACATTGTTGCTTATCAACACAAGAATATAGTTTTTTATTCTGAACAGTGCGTTTGAAAAATCCCTTGCACGATTCGCATGTCAGCAAACCATAGTGAAAACCGCTGACTTTATCTCCACAGACTGGACAAGCTTCATTGAAGCCTAATTTAACGTCCAATGGAACATTCGGTGAGTCAACGTCCAACACACCTACATTTTGAATGCCTGTATCTTAAATTTAGAATAAAATTAAGCCAATTTACCTAAAAAAAAATTCTAAAGATTTTAATCTTTAATTTTTACAATCTATTTTATTTTCTAAAATGATATATATATATATATTTAAATTAATCATGGTCGATAAAGAAAGGGCTTGTTTTAAGTTTTGAAAATACACAATTTTTGTTTTTTTGATTCAAATTGCTGAATCGTAATTTCTAAGATGTAATTCAAAAACTAATAAAATCAATCAAGTAAGCAATCATTTCTAATTCAGAAAATTAAAACTAGCTACTAGTTTTGTTTTTTCTAATTAATTAAAACTAATAGTTTACATGAATTAAAAAAAATTGCAATTATAAAAAAAAAACAAATAAAATCTCATCTCATCTAATCAATTTTAATAACATAAAAAGATAGTTGATCGTTTATTAATTTGACTAATAAAAATTTTAAAATTAATTATTTTATTTATGAAATCTACTAAAGACCTTGGATACTTGGATAATTTATAAAAAAAAATCATTAAGCAAAAATTTTCCGATCATAATTTACATTTTTTGAATTTTTTTATCCTTTAAAAAATAAACTTTAATTTAAAATCAGATGCTTGGAATAAATCTAACAACAAATTTGCACACTTTTTAATTTGTTGTTTTTCCCTATTAATGCGTAGAAGATATTCAATAAAAATCTATTAAACACACATTTTTTTTTGAATAAAATCCTAAAAAAATAAACTAAAACTAGACAACCCTAATTTTTTTTGAAAGAAAAATTTTTTCATAGCACAAAATTCTATTTTTATAAGAGTTTTAAAAATTATAATTAATAATGTATACTTATCTTATTTAAAATTTAGAAATTTGATGCTGATTATAGGAATAAAAATATGTGAATTAAATTTTATTTTCTTACTCATTAGTGGCATGATCTCGTTGAAATTGGAACTTTGGTTAGATTCGGATTTAGTAGATGTATTTACATTATTGAAGTTATTCATTTGCGGCTTTTGCTCAAAAGGCTTGCCACAATTTAAACTAGAACTCGAACTAGAGCACTTGAGAGACTGGTGTGGATTAAACGTCTGATCACTCATTCGACTAAGCTGATTGTGAAATTGATGGTATTGATTATTGAAATAGTTCTGTTCATGCTGCAGCTGTGACAGATGAAAATTATACTGGCTGTTGGGGACAACAGGACCAAAGAATTTTTTGGCAAAAAAATTGGCATTGTTCAAATAGCTTCCGTTCGAAAGACCCAAATACTTTTTATCATATTCAGCATAGGCCGGATCTAGGCCCTCGACTTTCAAGTTCTCGTAAGCTTCCTCTTTGAATTTGTCTAATTTTGGTGTTTTTACGTTGGGCGAGTGCGGAGACGAGGATAGCGACGAAACGGACGAGGAAGACAGTGGCGGTGTTGGCGGCGATATCGACTTAGTCTCTTGTGTCTTTAGTATCTCTTGTTCTTGGTTGCTTAAGGTCATCATTTTTCTCTATTTTAATTTATCAATATAACATCATAAAACTACTGTTTAAAATTACTGTGCTATTTTATTTTAAATAAACATTTCAATATCTAAATAGAAATTTTGTAGAAAAAAAAATTTTAATTATTTTCACGGACAAATTGAATGCTTGAGTGACTAAAATTTTATTCAAAGTTAAGGTAATATTCTTGGTCAGAAAAAAAATAAAAATAAATTGTGGAGTTTTATTGAGGTCTATTTACAAACAAGAGGCAGGCAGACAGACCGGCGTCAAAATCAAACAAAAGCAAATGCAAATCGATGTTCGTTCTAATAACGAATTATCATAAATTATCGACAGAATCAAGTTGAATTGGCATTAAGAGTTGAATGCTATTTGAAAGAGAACGAGAGTTACTAAAAGAGAGAGAGGAGAAAAAGAGAAAAAAATAAAAATTCAAGTCGAGGCGATTTGAAATAATGACCGACTGACCGAGAAAATTGCAAATATCTAGCCGAAAAAAGGTTAAGTGACCGACTTGTCTAGCCGTTTATTATAATTATAAATTTATTTTTTCTAGTCTAGCCTTATCGTTTTATTAACATTGCACTCAGGCTATTTATTTTTCATGAATATTTATCGATATTACAAATCACTCGGCTGGTCATTCATTGCTAACTAATGTTTTTTCTTTCGATTATTATAATTTTTTGAATTAGCTGCCTCCTAAAAAGGTACGCATACAAATAGAACAATTTTTAATTTTAAACAAAAAATTTTTAGTGAAAAACGCAAATTTTTGATCAAACCGTCCAAATAAACTTGTTTTGTTAACATGTGTATTTGAAATCGAGCTTCTTTTTTTTTTTTTTGAACCTAATTAAAATTTATTTTTGTCTTTGGAAAAAAAAACAATCCAGAATTTTAACCCTGTACGACATGCAATTTAATAAAAAAAAATCTATTCTTTTTTCATTCAAAGCAAAATAAATAAAAAACAGCTAAACACAATACAATGAAAAATTAATTTTTTAAATCTATTTTTTTAGAATTTGAAGTGAAAATATCTACCGCTTTGACCCTAAAGCCAATTTTAAATTGACCTGATGCAGTATTACTTGAAGCCTTGAAATTTTCAGTTGTTTTTTTTTCTTAAATTAAACAAAAAACCAAATGAAAATTTACTATTAAAAATAACAAAAAAAAAACCTTGCTCTAAATCTCTATAATATTAGCAAAATAGATCAGGTAATGACAGCTAGAACGATGATTTACGAAAAACTTCTTTAGAAAACCATTTGGACATACAATAAAAAAATTCTTTTAAAATCGATAAGGCAATTTGTAAACGTAGCCTATCTGAATATTTTGAATCTTATTTTTGACTTTGAGCAATTCATTGAAATGAAAAATTATTTTATTTTTTAAATGTGGTTAAATAATCAAAAACCATATGATCTAAAAATAAAATGACATACTATATAAATAATTATATTTATATGTAAAAAATTATGGTCTCATTTAGAATGAAAAAATAGACCAATTCTTTTTTTAAGAGATGATTAATTTATCAATGGATCCAGAAAATACAAACCAATATTTTAAAATTATTTAGAAAAAATCAAAATTTCTAGTATATTTTTTTTTAACTTAAATCATGCTTGAAATATTTAACTTTGCCTTTAAAATCACTTGTAAATTTTATCTTCAATTTCTTGATCCTTAGAGAGAAATTGGTTTAAATTTTTTTTAGGATCAAAGTTGGCCTATTTTGGTGTAATTTTTAGACATTGATATGAAAAAATGATCCAACAGTGATAATTTTAATATCTCTTGAAACTCAATGACCACAAAAATTGCTAAAAAACTTTAAAAAATAAATGATAGCACAGAATATTAATCGATATTTACAAAATCGATTCAACTTAGATGGCTATTGAAAGCAGACATGAATAAATTAAAAATAGTCTGGCTAGTTTATTGCGAGGCTTCTTAATAAAATCGATTTTCCCATGTCCTGCGAGATTTAAAAAAAAAATTTTTCTGTTCTATTTGCTTTATGTGTTCATTCGATTTACTTTATACTCTTGATACTAAACAGTTTGTTATAAATACAAACACTATTACTTAAATAAAAGCATAAACTGCGTTTCTACAACTACATATTCTTGAGAATAGTAACTATGCAGCAATTGTAAAATTTCAAGTACTTGAAATAAAACAGACTTGAAATTTGAAATATGTAAATGGACAGAACATGATATCGAGAAAAAATTAAAAAGAGCTCAATATATTTCTAAAATGAGATAAGAATGAATTCATATAAAATAATATTTGCACTCGCCATCAACCTAGTATATGTCTTAGGCAAATATTTGACCAAATGCTGTATCAAAAGTCGGTCAATTACTATTTTTTTATTAAATCTTACATTCATGATCATGAAACTATAGACGATTTGCATTTAATATTTAATACTACCATGTCTAGGCTAGTTGAAATTTCTACCCATTTCAAAGGTCATTAGTTTTTAAGTTAGTGATTGTTCAAATATCATTCATCATTTTTCTATCTAGACATGCGGCAAAGACCAATAGCCAGTAAGTTTTCTTGATCACTGTTTGTTAATCTATAAAACCGGGAAAAAAAGGCTTTTGAGTCCTAAAATTCACATGAATAAAGACAAACAAAACGATTTTATAGCTTAAAAATAGAAAAATTTCGTAAAACAAGCTACAATAGGTGTTGAAATTTTTTTCAATAGCATTTCAAAAATTTCAATATACACAAAATTTCAAAAAAATCAAAATAATTAAACTACTGAATTGAAACCAAATGCATAAAATTTGGGTTTTTTGAAAAAAAAATTGATTAATCATATCGATCTATTATTCACTTATAAAAAAAAATAAGTAAACTCTTTGGAAATGGACTTGATTTTTATGCTAAAAATAAACAAAAAAAATCCTAAAATAACTTGCTAATTTGTATGTAAATACAAAAAAATAAAAAGCTTTAAAAGCTATTAATTTTAAAAACATTGTTTAAAAATTAAATATTTAAAATCTCTCCTATTTTGAAAACACCTTTGTCATACCAAAAAAATCCTACAGCTCTTTTAAGTTTAATTTTAGTTGCAAACGGTAATCAAACTTTTCAAGTAAATACTAATATCTAGCAAAATTGTAAAAAAAAATCAAAAATTTTTATAATGTTTAAATTTGGTTATTCTAAAATATTTAAATAATTTATAAAAGCCAAATTTTTTAAACTTGGAAAATTTTACATACAATTTTTTTTTTTAAATTGGTTTGTGAACTTGATATTAAAATTTAAAACAAAAAAAATCAATTATGCATAGAGAAAATATATTTTAATTTTTAATAAAAATTATTTCACAATACTTATTAATAATTTATTTTTAATTACATGAATTAATAATATAAATGCTGAAATTATTTAATTTCTATCTTAATAATTATAATTTAATTAATATTTGTCATTTGATAAAGTTAAATTTCTAAAATAGTATAAATAATAATTAAATTTAAGTTTTTTATTTACATTAATAGTAAAATATGAAAGCTATAATTTAGATCCTTTGTTAAAGCAACACGTTTTTTGAGTCTCTTTTCCAATTAAAAACAATAACTACCTGGAAAAAAAATTACTCAGATAAATTTATTATTAATATTTTTAAACAAATACAAGCTATCTTTTTGATATTACTAATAACTCATTGAATAAAGAGAAAGCATCAATGTCATTTTATATTATATCTTTCGAGCGATTCAAATTAAAAAGTTTCAGCCGCTTCATATAATATTAAATGTAAATAGAAGTTTTATTTGCATTTTTGTCAACATTTGTTTTAAAACATTTTTTTAATAATAATTACTAACGAAAATTGACCTGAGAAAATTACAATACTCTATTTAATAAATAAAAATTTTCTCATTTTTACATTTCCAAAAGACATCTAGTTGTTTCTTAAACTATGAAATTACCAGTTTATTTTTAACCTTGTTTTTGTTATTTCAATTTTGGCTAAAAATTTTAGCTTTTGAAGAAAAATTCAACTGAATTAAGAAATGAAACTATTATTTAAAAATTTATTAGAAAAAAAATTCAAGTATCTCTAAATTTGTTCCAGTAAACATACCATAAAAAGAAATAAATAACTTTTACTTTATATATATATATATAATATATATTTACACACACATAAAAATTGATTGTTTAAGTTTCAAACTAAATTTTTCACAGATGTAAAATAAACATTAAAAAAAAATTTAAAGAAATTTGATGAAAATTTGGAGCTAAAATGAAGAATATTTAAAATGGACATTTAAATTCATTTGAGAGGATTATGCAATTTTTGGTTTTTTTGCTTAAACATTGATACAAGTTGCAAATAATCTTGATCATGCTTTAATTTTTGGTTTTGACATGCAAAATTTTCATTCATACCATCATTCATTATTTGAGCTGAATCAAGTTTGGTCTGATTAGATGCCGCTGCAGCTGCCAAAAGATACGGAATCTTCGTAACGGATTTGTTCGAACTTGATTTAATCTTGTTTTTGGTTGATTTAAAGTTTGAAGTTTTTGGAACTTGAGCATCATTAGCATCTCCTGTCTCACTTCTTTTTAACTTTGGATTCTGAACAAATATTGGCTTTCCATCAATGTATACTACCATCTTATTGGAATAGTGTTAAAATTTTCTTAAATTAAAATACTAGGAAACATTACGTGTTGAATGTCTGAATTTTTGTTATTTGGATCTTTGATGTATATTACAGTGTTAAGCATATTTTTTGAATCGAATGATTTTGATGATGCTTTAGATGATTTAGAATGCTGTATGTGTTGTCTTTTGTTTTGAATAGCATCTTAAAAATAAAATTTTAGTTAAATTAAATTTTTTATTGTTTAAATGTACCTAAATTGAATTCAAATTTCAATTTATTATCATCAGACTTGGTAATGTTAACTAAAGTTCCAATGTCATTCGGGTGAACCTTAAGCAAGTGAGTGCGCAAATTTGACGCTCGGCTAAATTCAAAGGCACAAATGTAACACCGAAATGGCTTGAGACCTAAGTGCTCTTTTTCGTGACGATTTTTGGTCGAGAGCTCCACAAATGTCATCGGACATTGTGAGCATTTGTACGGCTTGGAATTCTCGTGCACATGAAGCATGTGTTTATTCAAATCATTTTGTGAAAAAAATTGATTGCCGCATTCTGTACAGATGAAAATTTTTTTTCGACTTTTAGAGCTTTGAATCTTTTCCTCTTCTTTTTCAATATGTTCATTAATTTCATTTAGAATGCTATCCATTTCATGACTATCATGGCTGTCACGATGAAGTCTAAATGATGTTTCGTCATGAAAAATCTCAGAGCAACAGTCACATTTGAAGCAAACGCTTAGTGAATTATCCAATGTTTGAATACATTCAACATTTTGATTTTGATTCTGAATGGATGGAAATATGACCACGCCAGCGCTTACGTCTGATTCCGAAGGTAGATCATCAATGTCCTCTAGTCTAAACAGCTTATTTTGATTAGTACTTTTTGACTCTGGACTAGCAAGGGTAAAAATTGATTTGATTCGATCGATTGAATCTTTTATGTTTATTGAGTCTTTGGCCAAATTTAATTTCACCAATTTTTTATCATTTTTAGCAATCAGTTGAAAATTTATGCCACTTTGAGAAATATTTTGCTCTGAATTAATCAAATGACTTGTTTTTTCCAAATCTTCTAAGCTTTCAAGACTATCTGAATTTCGTTTTCTCTAAAAATTCAAATATAACAAAAAGTAAAAGTTTTTTTTTACAAAATGAAGTACTTTTAAATCCAAAAATGAATTTGTCTGATTAGATTGTAGATTGAATGGACTGTAAACTGGTGATAATGTTTCTTCTTTCTGAATAAATGTTAAAAAATCAGTGTTTAAATCATCCATAATACATATAAATATATCTAAATTGTTAAAGAGACCATATTTTTTAATATTGAATCAAAAAATTTAATTTAATTTGAAAATCCAGAAAGCTTAAAAAGAAATATTCACAATTTTTTTTAATTCGCAATTTGATAGATAATCGATACTATCACTAGCTCATAAAAAAACAAATAGACAAAAAATTCCATTGAATTACCAGTGGAAATTTAGTCTTTAGAGACTAAAAATTGGATAAAAAAACAATTTCATTTATTTTCATTTAGATAAATATATAACAAACATTATTTTCATCAATTAAAAATAAAATTAAAATTCAGTTCATTTTTAATATTTCTGATAACGAGCAATTATTTACAAAAAATTGTCAAGTTTTACGAATAGAATTTTGTTTTTTTGAGACAAAGTGAATTGAAAATTTGATAAAATAAATTAAATAATTGACTAACTTAAAATTTATATAATAGACCTTAATCACGTGTACAATCAAATTCTTTTGTTGGATTATCGTTTTCGTTCAAAACGGACAAACACATTTTAACGCCATGGTAAATTATATTTTTGACCTAAATATAAAAATATAAAGTGTGTTAAATAAACAAGAATTTAATCGGCTTTCCGATTTCAGCAGTTTTAAGAGAAAATTAGCTTTTAATGATCCATTAATTATTGCTCACATTTTAGTTAGGTTTTAGCCCATATGGGTCAATTAAAATATTTATTAATTTACCTAATTTTTTTAAAAGTTTATTAATCACACTAAGCCAAAAATAGTCACCCACAAACAAAAACTTTATATATAAAAATTCTTTAAAAAAAAAAATTAGCAATCTCAATATTCAAAATTTTCAACTATTCATATGCCTAAGTTTAAATATTAGTAGCGGTATAGTGCTTTAAACTACTGCAATAATTTGCGATTAGCTATTAAGACTATTGCAGTTGTTTTTTTTATATCTTAATCAGTATTATCTAATGAATAGATTATTGTATTATAAAGTTTAAAACTTATAATAAAAAAAAATATAATAAACTTTTTTTTGTAAGAAAACTAAGTCGATTTATAAAAATTTCCTTTGAATAAAATTAAATTGATAAAAAAACACTTTAAAAAATCAATAAAAAAGTACCATTGTCGAATTAAACAGGTATGAATTTCATATTTTTGAATTTGAATACTTTTCTTTTAGAAATTAAAATTAATTTTAATTTACATTTTCTAATTTATTCAAATAATATGCAGTTTAAGAATTAAAAATTGAGAATTGCTGGCTGTAAAGATCTCCAGATTTTTCGATAATTTGACATTTTAATGCATACTAATTTTTAAAAAAATTTTTTGTGTGAAGTAGAAATAAATGCTTGAAAATTGTAGTATGATATTTGAAATGAGTAAATTTTGTCTAAATCAATTTAAGATTTGTAAGATTTAAGTAAAAATTTTCTTATTCAATAATATGAATTTGATTAGAAAATTCATAAGGTTAAATTACATTCTAGTTTATATGAAAAATCTTTACATGTTGAATGTAAACAACATATAATTTTGAATATAATTTTAATAAGCTATTTATTTTTGAGATTTTTTAACTAAATTTTCTGATTATATCACTAATTAATTAAACTATAAATTCTTTTTTTATCTAATAATGGAGAATGTAGATTATATGAAATTATATGCTCTAAATTCACAACCTATCTAACTAATGATCTTGAAATGCATTTTTTTAGGACTTGAAATAAAGTGATCCAAATTCAACAACTTGAAGTTTTTTCTTGTAAATGTATCTGTAGCTCAGTAGCCGATGTTTTACCTTAGTAGGAAACATAAATATGTATGATTGTGGGTATCTATTTTTAATCTCGAGTGGCTTTAATTCCATTTAGAATATACCTGAAGCTTGTCTTCATGGTTAATGTGAGTTTCACTTAATTCTCTGATTTGTTCTGTTAAAAGTAGACAATCGGCAATGCCATGTGGTGTTACAAAGTCACCAGCAACCTTAATACAGCTATTCAAGTTTCGTACTTGGTGAGGAGCACCTGAAGGAATAAATATGGCATCACCTAAAAATTGAACAATTGTAAAAACTTCAACATTATATTCACTTTTTAACTCTTCAAGCATTTTTTTATTCAAATAATTTGTTTGATCATGTATAGGATCATTTCCATTGACAATTTTTTTCTCTTTTTTTATATCTCTCAGAGATAAATAAGTTCGAATATTATCAGCATCATTCGGTTTAAATATGTGCCACAATGCACCAGGTTTTTCTTTATTCAAATATCGATCAATATGCTCTTGAAGGCAATTTGAATCTTTTAAAACTTTGAACATTTTTTTTTCTGACAAATTGTTTGGTGCTGAATCGATGTCTAAATCCGACACGTAGACCATTAAATTGACTGCATCCGATATGTCTACATGCAAATTAGTAGTGCCCTCTCTGGGTGTTTCAGCTGAACTGTACGCAATGTAAAGCTTGGGTCCGAGATCTGGCAGGCAAAAATAATCCGGCAAATAAGATACTAAATTGAATACTCCATTTCTTTGGGTGAATTTTTTAACTGGCAAATTTTTCATCAAGTCTTCGTAGCGTGAAGGTAAAAAGAACTTGAAGTCATCAGAGGAAGGCCAGTCCTTTAGTTTTAAAATCATTTTTTTTCCTTTATGATCACACGGACGGTCTTCTAAATTTGAAAATCCTGACCAGAATTTTTTCAAAAGCACCTTCGGAACTATTCGGTTATTTCTACAATTTACTAGATTAATTTCGAGATGTCCGAATTCAGATGAGAACGACTCGGGAGTCCAAAGTTTTTCATTCAAAGATTTGTGCAGATTCTTAACAACTATTGGTCTTTTTGAATGCCATTCTTTTTCAAATATATCTGTGAGTTTTTCATCATCTAATGGACTATTCTGCATGAATGAATCTATAGTCAAATATGAACTTTTTAATTGGCTTGTGTGACCTGTTTTATTTATTGAAGCCATGCGTTTTTTGTATATAAAATAAATTTTATTCAAAACTTTTAATTAAATAATTATATTTATTTAAAAATAAAGAAAAATAAAGGTTTACTTTGAGATGGAATAAATTGAACATAAAACATATCACTTGGTGAATGGGCTTTTTTAATTAATTTTTTCAATTCAAAATTGTACTTGTAGCAATGAAGCCATGAATATTGGTCTTTATTGCTTCTTATTTTATCTTTATTTGATAAATTAACTTTAAAAATTATGCCTTTTTAATTTATTATTTACCATTGGGCTTTAAATTTCTACTTCTCAATTCAAAGCAATTAATGCAAACAATAAATCCGCACGACCCGCATGCCATGTGTCCATTAAATATTGTAGTATTACATTTGTCGCATAATTCTCGACTATGCATCAGCATTTTTTTCCATGTTGAATCTAAATAAAATATATTTAAGCATGATGATTGAATTATGTGAATTCATAATTTTTTCTTTGATAAATGTCCTACAAATTAATTAAAAAAATATATATATTTCTACTAAAATATCATTTACTACTTTCATAATCAAGAAATTTTAAAAGCGTTAGATAGATAATTTTTGAATAAAGTTTATCAAGCTGATAAAATTTAGACAGAACTTTTTCAGTCTAATATAATTGTTTACGATCTTAACTATACATTTATTGTCTCTTTATTTATTTGATAAATTTAATAAAAACGATATAAAAGTAAGTTCTAAATAACCTTTAAGTTGATTAAATATTGATAAAAATCTAACTACTATTAATTATTCTCATTGCTTTTCATGAATTTCTATTATCGTAAAATTATTGTTTAAAAGATGCTTTTAGTCAAGGAGATAATAATTAAACTAAAATTTTAATATATTTTAATTTATTGCTATATTATGCTTCATTTTAATTAAAACCTTATTTTCTGAAAAATTTTTCCTTGTATTGAATCCTTGGAAAATAATTATCCTAGTAATTGTTCACAGCACAAAATACATAATTAAAAAAAATTATTATTTAGTCTCAGTGTGAGTGCTGCTTTAAATTAATTTAAAATTTCTCTTAATTTTGAACCTAATTTTGGTATTTTTTTGTATTTTTAAAATTTATTTCCAAAATTTATTTTAGAAAATAAAAATATTTCAAAATTTAAAATATGTAATAATTACTTTTTTCAATTTTTTGTCTAAATTTAATTTCATCTTCGATTATCTTTTCAAAATTTTCTCCAATATAAGCTAAAATTTTATCTGATTCACCAGTTGATAATTTATGGTAGTCACTAACTAGATCCCAAATATTTTTATCTTTTTCACTACTATCTGACTCTTGAAGAAAATCAAAAATCTCACAAAATTTAGAGTTGACTTTTTTCAACCTTTAAAAATTTTAAATTTATATTTTTTATATGAAAAATTCTCGAGTTGTTTTCTGAAGCAGATTTTAATAATTAAAAATCAATGAAATATAAGAGCGAGTAGTTTTGCTAAGACATTCATTTAATAGAAATAATTAACTTTAAAATTTAAGGAAATCTGCTACAATTAACAATTTGTAAATTAAATTATATTAACCTTCTCCATCCATTGAATCTGCATTCATCGTCCTCTAAATTGTAGCCATTATCTAAGCTTAAAATGCACTCTCGGCACATATCTAGATCATTGTACTTATTTGCTATATACATACACTTTGCATCCTGAATTTTTGTGTCATTTTCGTTTGTTTTCAACTTTTTGTTCATATTTGTTATCTGGTCAGGTGCTCTAGATTTTTTTAAAAATTCAGAACGATCTGAAATGCAATCGATTGACTCGCTCATTTTAAAATAGTTCAATTTTGATGTTTCAATTTTCTAGTACATTAACTTTAAAGCTAAAAAATATATGAACAAAAATTAATTTATATTTTTTAATAAAGAATGGGCAAAATAACCTTTTTTGTTGAATTAATTTGAATTATTTGAATTTTTTAATGTTTGCCTTGGTATGCATTCCAGTTATTAATCATTTTGATTAATAAAAAATTATAAATTAATTCTAATAGTTTGAAATTTGCTAAATGTAAAAGACTCGACATTTATTTTGTCTCAATATTTACTGATAATCTTAATTTTTAGAGGAGAAACATACAAGAGCCGTTAAAAATATTGACTTAAAAATAAGTCTAAACGAGAAATTTTTAGGAAAAAAATTAAGTCATTCATGATAAATTAATGAAAATAAAGGGCCATTTAAATCAATGCCACAAATTTTCAATAAAATACCCCAAATTTATTTTTTTCCCCAAATATTAAATAAAATATACCAATTATTAAGATTAAACATAAATAAACTATTTTTCAATTAATAAGAAAGCCACTATTTTTAAATAATTGACACTAGTTTTAAAAAGACATTGAACCCGATGAGTCCAAAGAAGAAGAATATGTTCCAAAAAGAGCGAGAATCGAGTTAAACAATCAAGAGATTATTGACAAAGAAAAAAAAAATTGCGATCTATGCGGTGCGCATATGAAGAAAAGACGTTCTGGGCTTGTCCAACAAACAAATGTGTAAAAAAATGGCGGAAGTATGAAAAAATTGTCATTTTTTATTTTTTGTGGTGTTTTTAATAAAATTGGAGAAAAAACTTGGGGTATTTTATTGAAAATTTGTGGCATATGAACTAATTTTCTCGAAAATAAATAATGATTAATATTTAATTATTCAAATGCCACTTTAGAAAGCTACAAGTTTGCCCGGTTATAACCCGCAGCTATTTCACGATCCATGGATCAGGCAAAACATGCATTTTTTTCTAATTCTAATATAAGAAGCAATAAATCTCCTTTGTTTGAGTGTCTAATTAGAAGCTCATCAATATTATTAGTTTTAAAAATGTATTTTTTTTTGCGACTCAATATTTATCAACTAATAAACCATTACGACTACATAAATCCATTTTTAACTTCTTTCTTTCTTGCATTCATTACATATTTCCTTGCTTGAAAAGGTCTCCAAAAATCGGTCTTTATTAATAAATCTTAGTTAAGCGATAATTTGTTTAGTTTTATCCATTAAGGTTCAATATGTATATGAAGCAAGAAAAATGTTGGTTCCATTTAAAAAAGAGGATCTTTAAGGCAAAAAAATTTCGTAAGAACAAAAATGCACATCTTGCTATTATTTATGTCTTTCTAGTTTGAAATTTTCGCTACTTTACTTGCTTTTATTTTTACTTCTCATGAATATTTATTTAAAAACTTATTTAATAAAAAGCATATAATAGAATCTTATTATTGATAAAGATTTGTGGTGTTTTTGAGATATTTTTTTTAATAAATAAATCGAACTATTATCAATAATCTAAGATTTTAGTTACATGATTTTTGTCATATTTAAAAAAAAATTATGCAAAATTTTATTTAAAAAAAATGAATAATAATTTTATTCTAATACAAGACTCATTTCAAAATTCATTCAAAAGCTGAGCAGTTAATTTGTTTTAGAATTTAGTTTTAATTTTTTTTCAAAATGAGCGATAGCGAAAAAACATTAAGTATTCAATCGTCAAATGATGAAAATATTAAAAAAGTAAAAATTTACTTTTAATTTTTACCTTAAATATAATTTTTTTATTTAGTACAACATTAACATTCAAACTGTTTCTGGTAAATCTTCAAAAGAAAATAGTTCAATTGAGTTAAATATTGTTAAAGAAAAAGAGAAGTAAAATAATTAAAATTTATAAAATTATTTTTTAAATTACAAATTAAGAGGTTTTTTTAATTGCAAAAAAATATTTGTGAGAACAACCCATATGGTTTTGGTCCTGTTTGTGACTGGAAATCTATTTGTCCAAAATACGAGTAAATAACTTCATAGATTTTTTTCTGAGAATTATTTTTCTTTTTTGTTCTAAGAACTCAGAGATGCTCTAATCCAACGTGATTACATTTATCTATTTTGTTTTGTTAGCTTGACTTATTCATCTCTATTGTTCTTTTTCTTGACTTGTTTTAAAAATCCAGGCTATGTTGAAAAACAACAAATGGTACTTTTTTCAAATAAAGTTTAAATGAATAAATATTATTCTAAGTTTAAAAGGAGAGTAGAAGAAATTTACAAAATCAAGGTCTGCCAAGTATAAAGCTTAGATTTTGTACATACTGCCAATTAGAGGTAATTTATTTTAAATTTTTTTTTAAAATACATATAAAAATAAAATATGTAGGAGATAAAAAAAACTTCGTTAAAATTTAAAATATTGAATTCTGAAAAAGAATAAAATAAAATTTATCTTTAAGCAACCTATTAGAAGCAGACATTGTGAAGAGTGTCAACGGGTAATTTAAATTTTAATTTAATTAAAACAAAAGTTTAAAAAAAAAAATAACTTAAAGTGTGTGAACAAGTTTGATCATCATTGGTAAAATAAATATTTTGCTTTTAATTTGTTATGGAATCATTTGAAATTTAAGTCCTTGGCTTGAGACCTGTATAGGTGAAAAGAACCATAAATATTTTTGGTTTTTTGTTGGAACCACAAATTTGTTAATTTGTTGGTGCATTGAAATAACTTGGTAAATTATTTTAAAAAATTTTCTATTTAAAGACTCTATATTTGAATTTTTCTTAAGGAGTTCATTTGTCAGCTACTCGAAATGGTCAACATGGCTATTAAAGAATCTCCTTTTTCTTTTTGATGCTCAAGTTTTGGTCATATCATTTTTCTTGACTTTTTCTTTATTTGCTATTCATACATATTTTATGATTACCAACACAACAACTTGGGAAAAATTCTCACGCAAAAATATAACATATTTGAAAATTTTCAAAAATGAGTCATACAATCCATTTCATCAAAGCTACATAAAAAATATTTACATATTTTTGTTCGGTCCGAGAGATCACACTTGGGAAAATGTGTATGTTGCTTTTTTTAAAAAGAATTTGAAGGAATCGAATAACAATAATTCGGAAAATGAAGTACATTTTAAGTTTGATCAGTTTAAACACTAATTAAAGTCTTGTCAGCATATCTCAATAAGAAATTTTAAATTTATTATCTGTTTCTAGTCATAAATTTTTGATCAAAAACATTTCTCAAATTTTCAGATATTTAATTTTTTTTTGGAATTATTCTTGTTTAACATTTATGATAAAAGTTATTTTACTATTTTGTCATTTTTAAAAATATTAATTGTTTAATTTTTTTGTTTGATAAACCATTTTTAAAAAAATTATATAAAAAATTTACACTTTTTTTAATATAAATTTGAAGACTCGTTAAATATTTAATTTTTTAAAATGGATTTTAATTTTCAAATATTTAATCAAAAAAGAATAATCATTTTAGCTTTCTAATTAAAAATGCAAAAAAAAAAAAAACTATATATTTACCAAATTGCCATTAATTTTTATTTTTTATTTTTTATCTTCTTTTTATTTTTGTTTCAATTTTTATTTTTTAAAACTTTAGAAAACCAAAAAAAAAAAAAAAAAACAACAATCGAAAAACAAAATTTGAAAAATTATTTCTAGTAGTTTTTAATTCATTTAAATCATGTGACTTACACAAATGAAAACATATTCTTTTTATTTTTATCTAGAAAGACAAAACTTTACTTCATTTTATTTTCTTTTTTTTTTTTTTTTTTTTTTTTTTTTTTTTTTTTTACATCACCCTTGCGGTGTTTATTGAAATAAAAAATAAATTTTTGTATTTTTTGTACCCTCCCCCCAACACCCCGGTACAGTCATTTGAGTTCGCCATACCTCTTAACAAATCCTGAAAACGCCACTGATCAGATATGAGGTTGTTATCCAACAAATGATCTAGCATTACATACAAGTAACTTATCAAACAGGTTTAACGAGACTGAACTCCAATTCCTTGGTGACAATTTAGAACATCCCTAAATCTTCTTATGAAATGAAAACTTTTTTTTGCAGCAAACTAGAAAATTTATGATTATTTTTTTATTTTTAAAAAAAAAAAATTTAAATATTGAACTGTGAAATTTTATTTACAAAAAAAAAGTTATTTTTAATTAAAAAAATAAAAATATACCAAAAATAGTTTTCTAATTTTAATGATAATTTTATGAAATTATAAAATATATTTTTTTTATAATTTCATCAATTATTATTCACATTTTCAAATTTTTAAATTTTTAACAGGTAAGATTATCAAATTAAATAAAATTGAGAATTAAATTTAATTTAACCAAAAAAGTGAAAATTTTGTATCAAAGTTGAAAATGCTTTAGCTTTTTTTTAAGAATCAACTGTTCGAGATTCTTAGAAATTTAAGCAAATATTTGTTTCTAGTTGAATTTTTGAATAAGATGGTTAAAAGTAAAATTCCATTTTCCCAATTATTTAACAAATTTAAATATAATTTTGCCTAAAATTAACAAATAAATTAACAAATGCTCTAAATATGCTTAAAAATACTATGAAAAAAAAATAAAACAAGCTCTAATTGTTATATTTTATTAAAATTAAAAAAAATTATACAAAATTATAGCAAAAAAGCAACAAATAAAAAATCATAATTTTCATTTTTGTTCATTATTTATTTTTCAAAAATAAAAATTCAATCTTATTTAAATCGTTTATCTGTTTCATTTCAAAAGATAATCGAGACACTTAAATCAAGACTAGTTCATTTTCATCGAAGTTTATGCACAATTGGTTCTCATTCACCCAAATTGCTTGTTAAAGCTGGCCCCATTTTTCTATAAACTCAAACAAAATCTATTACCAAGCTTGTTTTCTTCGACTTAGATCTGCTAAGAAATATGGTCCTTAACGAGCATTGGTCATTTAATGAGCGAACATTTAGATCTATATTTGAGAACATAAATAACCTGAGGAAAAATCGCATCCTTTGCGATGTTATTTTAAAGGTCGACAGTGATGAATACTACGCTCACAAGGGTACTCTTTTTTCAAAATAGTTTCTTTTATTCTTTGTGTAATTTAATTAATAGTTATCTTATCTGCTTGTAGTGATTACTTTTGTGCCATGTTCACAAATGAAGTAAAATTAATTTCAAAATTTTAAACTTTTTGCTCTAATTTGTTTCGTAGATGAAAGAAAAAGACATGCCTGTCATTGAACTTCAGGGTCTTAGTTCCAAAACTATGGAAATTCTTCTTGATTGTATCTATTCAGAAAAAGTTTCGTTTACCATCGAAAATGTTCAGGAAATTTTACCCGCTGCCGCATTGCTTCAATTAAATGGTAAAATAAATTTCTAAAGTATATTTTTTATTCAACTAAAAATTAAAAAAAAACAAACAAAGAAATAAGATCTGGCTGCGAAGATTTTCTCAAAAATCAACTTGACCCTCAAAATTGCCTGGGCATAAAGGCTTTTGCCGAGTTGCACAATTGCAATAATTTGAAAAATGCCACTCAGGAATACATTTATGAGCACTTTTCCCAAATAGTTCAAAACAGTGACGAATTTTTGAATTTAAAATGCAAAGACATGGAAGATTTGATCAAATCGGATGAGATTGAGGTGGCTAATGAGGAAATAGTGTACAATAGTGTAATCGAGTGGACCAATTATGATCTGAAAAATCGTGAACAGTACTTGCCAAAATTGATGACACACATTCGCTTGCCACTCTTGTCTCCACAGTTCTTGACCGATATTTGTGATAAAGAATTTTTGATAAAAAAGTCATTTGAATGCAGAGATATGTTGGACGAGGCGAAAAAATTCTATTTAAGGCCAGATTGTCGTGCTGAAATGAACGGACCTAGATTTAGGATCCGCACTGGCAAAGACGAGCATTTGGTAATGCTTGGTGGATTTGGCTTTCAGCAAAAACCATTAGATGTAGTTGAAAAATACTGTCCTAGAAACAACACTTGGTCTACTTTGCCGGTATTTTTTTTACTCTTAAAAAAAAAAATTTAAAAATTTTTAAAAAATGAACTCTTAAGTCTTTGACTAAAAAAAGACGCTATGCTGCCTCAGCGGCTATAGGAAAATGCATATACATAATAGGAGGTTTGATAAATTAGTTTATTAGTCAATAAATAGTTTGTTTCTAAATTTCTAAAGGCTATGATACTAAAACACGCCTCAAGTCAGTCGAAAAACTTGATTTATCCGAAGAGAATCCTCAATGGCAGAGTGTGTCTCCTTTGCTATTTAGACGTGCACTTCCAGCCGTTTGTGTTCATAATAGTAAATATTTTTTTTCATATATTTAGAAAAAAAATTTTTTTTTTTATTTTTCATAAGCTAAAATATAAAAGGAAATGGTCAAAATTTAAAATCGCTAATAATTTTTAATAATTTTAATCTAAAAAATCATCTTATAATTCAAATTTAACGAATATTAGTTTTGTGAATTTCTAGAACAAAAAGAACAAAAATTCTCCTTTTATTGATAAATAGAAATTTAAAAAAATAAAATTATTTAAAAAAAAATACTGCAACTTTGTGCAACAAAGTACTAACATTTTTTACCTAAAATAGAAACTTGGTTTTCTTTTTATTTGGGTAAACCGAATCAATAATCAATTTAAATCTTAATGATGCTTTATTTTTTGTCTTTTATTTACATCAGAAAAATTATTTTAGGTAAAAAAGATGCAACATAGTTTGTTGCACTAAAGTGCAGTATTTTTTTTAAATTATTTTATTTTTTAATTTTTTATTTATCCATAAATTTTTGTTCTTTTTGCTCTAGAAATTCACATTACCCGAACATTCTAATACTTTTTTGATAGATGAAAATTTAAGATAATTTAATTAAAAAATAAAATCTTTTTTAGTCAATCAAATCTTTAATTAAATTGAATCATTGAGTTGAATCTTTTTATATGAATAAAAATTTTTAATGGAAAAAAGATGCAACAAAAATGTTGCAGTATTCTTTAACTATATTTTATTATCTTAAATAGTAATTTTTTAAAAAAGTTATCATTCGTTCAATTTATACTTGAAATTCACAACGCCTCAAGGCAAATCATTCATTTTTTGACTATAAAATTACTAAAGATTATTTTTTTCCTTAAAAGACAATTTTAGTTTTTTTGTAAATTTTTCCATTCTAATAAAAAAGGGCTTCGTCTTTTAGAACCTTTAGTTAAAAATTTTTCAAAAGCGAATATCTGAAAGATTCAGTTCATTTCCTTAAACATAAGAACTAATCTTTAATAATTCAGAAACTTAATAAAAATCAAAATTCATGTTGAAAAAATGACTGTTTTGAATAATTTTGAAAATTAAAAAAAAAGTGCTTTTTCTAATCAATCTTAAATATAAAGATAAAATTTATGTTTGTGGTGGCTTCGATGGGACTTCTAGACATTCGACAATGGAGTTTTATGATCAGAATACAGATAAATGGACTTTGCTTGACTCAACAAGTGTTGGTCGGGAAGGCGCAGGCCTAGTTTCTTTAGGAGATAATCTTTATTGCATTGGTATTCAAAAAAAATATATAAATTTTTAAAAAAATTTTATTTATTTTTTTCTTAGGTGGCTATGATGGCTATAATTTACTAAGATCTGTAAGTATTATTTATTTTTTGAAATAAAATTTCTTTAAAAAATAAAATAACCAAGGTGGAACGATATGACCTGCATACTTCTTCATGGTCAATGATATCCAGCATGATAACTCCAAGATCAGGGGCTGGCTGTGCAGCTTTAAATTACCGAATATTTGTTTGTGGAGGCTTTGATGGTCATATTCATTTACCAACAGTTGAAACTTACAGTACTATTACTGGTCAATGGAGTATGATCAATAATCTGACAGTGCCTAGGTGTTATTGCTCGGCAACGTTGCTTCATGGCAAGATTATTGTTGTCGGTGGTTATGATGGTCAGTCATTATTAAGTTCACTTGAAGAATACGATGAAGCGAATAACTCGTGGTCATCAAAAACTAATATGCCAACAGCCAGGTGCGATGCTGGATTCGCTATTATTAAGTACAGAAATTTCTCTTGAATATTTCTAGAAAGAAAAGTAAATTCTTGATTTAATGTATATTCTTTATAGAAGGCTTTAATTATTTTTTATTTAGTCTTTAATTGTAAATTAATATAACTTGATCTATATTCTATTTTTATAAATTTTCTCTTTTCCTTGCAAAGACTAGTGCTTTCGCGGAATTCTAAGATCATTTTTATCGTTTATTCAGTAATCAATGTTTTGTCTTTTTTTGCTCTCAGCTTAAGTCAAAGAGTAGTCGGAAAAGTTTTCTGAATATTTTCATTTACTTAGTATATTTTAAAAATTTTATATTTTAAAAAAAAATTATTTTTGTATTTAAAAAATTTATGAATAAAACTTTTTAAAAAAATTCAAAGTTCATAAATTTCCTCACCGCTAATAAAATAAATGAAAATAAATTTTTTTTTAAAATTAGAATCCCATCATTTTTTTTCTGAAGTACATGGGGTAGTTTCCGAGGTTTTACGGTAACAGTCTCTGCTAACAATAATTTTAGTCTTGAATTGAACAATAGTTATGCTAATAAAAAAGAAAAACAAATTCAAATTTAAAATTTGATATATATACTCATATTTATATGCTCGAATATAGAAAAAAACTCGACAAAATGGTGTTTATTAAAGAAATTTGTCAAAAAACAACATTTTTTTATATCCAAGTGAAATGTTTTGAAAAGGTACATGAAAACTCACCTTTTTGTTTTAATTTTTAAAAATAAGAACCAAATTTCACGTAAATATTATTTATCTAAATATTTATCAAAATATGCATTTACTTTTATTTAAAATTTTTAAAATTTGTATAAAATTTTAACTATTTTCTTTTTATCTTGCTATTTAGGACAAAAAAAATTACAAAACAATTTTTGAAAAATGCTTCGTAATGGCTTTTTTTTATTTTAAAATATATGAAATCGAAACAATTTCACATTTTATTATTTTATATTTTATTTTGAATTGTATCTAACTAAATTGTCATATACTAAAAAGGTTTTTTTTTTTTTATTCATAAAAAATATTTAATTTCGATCCGAAGTCATGACGAATTAGAAAAAAAAAAAAGTTAACTAGATTTTATAGTTTATATTCATTTAAGTGTCTATTTATTTGACTTTAAAAATTAAAATTGACTCTTTGAAAATACTAAAAATAGCTAATATTTCTGTTTCGTGTGTTAATTTTAGTAGCAAAATGTTTTAATTTTTAAAAACAAACAAGCAATCTGCGATTTATTTCATTCAAATCTTTGTGCCCAACATCAATCTATATCTCGAAGCTAATACTTTGCTTAGCCAAGATTTTAAGTGATTGAAAAATTGAAAAATTTCAATTTTCTTTTCTTGAAAATGTAAGACGTGTCTCAATTTAAGAAAAATTTAATTTTAAAATTTTTTTATACTAGGCCTTTGCACGACTCAAATGTTCTTGTTTGGCAAGAAAGACCCTCAAACATTTTAGTCATTAAGAGACCAGGTGAATCAATTGAAAAACCGTTTGCTCATCTGATAAATTACATTATAAATGTAAAATAAAATATTTAATTTTTTAATAATAATTAAAATAAATTTGTCTATTTATCTAGGTATGGAATTTGAACGCCTATGTCGAAGACTCCGAACTGACACATGAATACTTAAAGAATATAAAAGAAATTAATTCTAGTCAAAAGTTCGATTCAAGAATTAAAAAATTTAGTCCAAAGGACAAATCATCAATTGATTTGATTGTAAGTCTTGGAGGAGACGGCACATTGATCTATGTATCTTCGTTATTTCAAGTAGCTTTATTTCAAATAATAGATTTGTTTAAATTTTGTTCTTAAAGACATTTTGCCCCCCAGTTATTTCATTTAATTTTGGCTCACTAGGATTTTTATGGTAATTATTAGAATTAGCTAATTAAGACAATTTATAATTTTCAATCAATAATAGTCCATTCAATTTTGAAGATTATGATACTTACTTGAATTGGTGTTTAAAAGGAGGACTTCCTTTGGTGTATAGGAGCAGACTTAGTTGTACACTTGAAGCTCATTTAGACCAACCTGGAAATATTGAGTATTTAGCTTTGAATGAAGTTGTTGTCAACCGCGGTTCGAACTATTGTCTTACTAATTTGGATATTTATGTGAACGATAATTATCTTACATCGGTCCAAAGTGATGGCTTGGTTGTGTCAACACCAACAGGTTCCACTGCTTATGCTATGTCTACTGGAGCATCTCTCTGTCATCCAGGCGTTGAAGCGTTAACAATTTCATCTATTTGTCCACATACTTTAACATTTCGACCACTTGTTCTACCCAATAATGTAGAAATAAAGATTTGTTTAAACTCGGAATCTAGGGGCAGCGCTTTTTATTCAATTGATGGAAAAAATATAGGAGAATTAAAAGGAGATTGTGTTTTAAAGATAAAAGGATCAGAGCATTCGATTCCAACAGTGTGTAGACATGATGAAAGTAAAGATTGGTTCGAAGGCCTGAAACATTCTTTAAATTGGAATTTGAGACCTAAACAGAAGCCATTCGATTTCAAATTAAATCAAAAATCACCATTTTTAAACAAGACATCCTCAGTTGTCGACTTTAAGTCGGGTTTTTTTAAAATTTCTAGTGTTGATCATGGTTATATTAGTCAAAGATCTGATGATTCAGATTATCAAGATAACTAAATTTCTTTTCAATTGTAAATTTAGCAATTTTTAAGCGTTTTTAACTAATGTACCAATTTAGATAAATAGATATTTTTTTTATCAATTAATTAAAATTTGTAATAAAGAAAATTTTTTAAAACTTCGTTTTTCTAGCCAGAAATTAAATATCAAACCAAAGCTTTAAAAGTAAATTGTTAAATCATAAGCTTAGCAAAAAATTTAATTTCTAGAAACAATTAAAATAAAATTTAAACTAATTTTTAGTAATTTTACAAATATTTTTTTATTAGTTCGTCTATCTGACTAATAAATTTTTCAGTTTAAGATTTAAATTATTGAGGTCTTTAGGATACTCGAACAATTAAAAAAGTTCAAATTTATCCTGATTAGAAGGATATTCTTTACAAAGAGTGCTTAAACATTATAATGTTCGGACAAGGTTGATTAAAACATATAAAATGTGAATAAAACATAAAAAAAGAGAACGTAGCATAAAAATAAATTTATTTTCCATAAAAGTGAATCAAAACATAAAACAATTTCTAATTTCAGTTAATAAAACATAAAAAAAAAATATTACATTTTAGTCTAAATTTACCAAAAAAGTTACAAAAACATAAAAAAAAAAATATTACATTTATTTAAATTTCCGTGGGCAGACGTTGCTTTAGGAAACTGTTTCATGAAGAATTCAAGTTCTACGTCCGAGTTGAGTCTTGTCAAAAATAGCCAATCAATTTTTGTTCTCATTTTTAATATCTAAAAAATTTTGTAAAAAAAATAATTTATGTTTTAGTCTCTCTTTTTAATAAAATTTTATGTTTGATTCACTCTTTTAGAAAAATTTGCAAAAAATAGAAATAAAAATTTTAGTATATGTTTTATTAACTGTTTTAAATAATTATTACTAGTTTTATGTTTTAATTCTCTCTTTCAGTATTTTAAAATTAGAATATTTTGTTTATGTTTTAATTTTAGAGTTTCACATTTTATATGTTTTGTTCAACTCTCACCGAGAGAAAGAAAGTAACATAGTATTTAAGGAGAAGCCGCGTAAAAAATTACCATGCCATGATGATCTACCGTTGAGTAACTAGCTGTTAATTGTTTTAATTTCTAAATAAGTAGCCGCGAGGAAATTATAAAAGGGACGGGAAAAAAAAAAAGCTTTTATGAAAACAAAAATAAAAATAAAGTCTAAATTAATATTTAAAATTATTTTAGTTCATGTCAAAAATTATTTTAGTCCAAATTAGAAATTATTTTAATGCAACTCATAAATTATTTTAGTAAAAATCAAAAATTATTTAAGTGCAAGGTGATTTATAAAGTAAAGTTTTGAAATATAAAATTTCTGATTTGAATTATTTTGGAAAAAACCGAATTTTTAATTTCAGGTTTTAACAAAATAAAATCATCACCTCCTGACACTTAAAAAGCTAAATTATTTATGTCATTTAAATTTTTTTTAATTCATTAATTACAATTTTTGGGTTTTTTCAATTAAAATTAAAATCAATTTTTTTTAAAATCTAATAATTAATATGACTCAATTTTAGCTCATTTATAGTCTTGTCACTTAATATTTGATAATATTTTCGTTTTTAATTCTATCCTGTGAAGAATATTTCAAGGACAAACAATAAAACATTATTACTATATATTATTGCTATATGAATATTAGTCTAATGGATTTTATCTTAAAAAATTAAAAATAAATAAAAAATAATTGTCTTTATAACTGACAATTTTCTTCAAGTCCAAATTATTTTAGATGCATTTTTTATTAATTTTGACAATTTAATTGCACACATATTAGAAAAATCTTATATATAATTGATAGAAAATTAAAAATGAAATTTAAAATAAAAATTTTTTCCGTTTAAAAATGTTCACCAGAGGATTTATCTTCATCCTAAAGGTTATAAAAATAATAAAATAATTGAGACATATTCTTTTCTATTAGAATTTAAAAATTAATATAATTATTTAACAGCATGTCTCAGTTGTTTAGTACTGTTCAACAAAATTTTCAGATATTTTAATGAAAAATAAAGGGAAAAATATATTTTTTTTTTTGTTAAAATCTTTGGTCTTTCGCCCCTTCATGGTTATGTTTATTAAAATAAGAGAAATAAAATTAAAAAAAAAAAAAAAAGAAGAAGAAAAATAAATCTTTGATTAGACGGGTTAATATAGATCCAACATAAAATAGAGTAGAATATGAACAGTTAAAATAACCATATTTTACTCTTTGTGGAACATTAAGTTATATTATGGGACATTAAATATAATTTAAGCAAAAACGTAGATTTTTTCTAATTATATTAAGACAAAAAGAAAAAACTGCACTAATCTAAATTTGTTAATTGTCTATTATCTTCCCTTGCGTATGATAGGATTGGCCATCATCTATTTTAATTTTTTATAGAAAAATGTTTGATCTTTAATTTAATAAACAACACGGGCTTAATTGCTATTTTAAGGGTGCCGAACTAACCAAAAAATTATAAATTAAAATATAAAGCAATCAAAATAAATCAAAGCTAAAAAAAAAAAATTTTAAAATAATAGACAATTAAGATAATACACAATTAACAAATTGAGATTAGTGAAATTTTTTCTTTTTTTAAAATAGAAAATTTTTAGAAAATTAATCCTTTTAAATTTTAAAAATTTATTTAAAAAAAAAAATACATTAATTACTTAGAAATCTTTTTTATGCTTTTTTTTCGACTACAGAGATCTGCCTTTATAATCGAAAAAGGTCAAAATCAAAACCTCTTTACACTTGATAACAATGAACTTAATTACAACAATAAAGCGTGTTGATAAATTACATAAATTAAGATTTGCATATAAAATAGAGCAAAATTAATTAAAATAAAATAAAAAGCTAAAAAAAATTAAGTAAAATATTGTAACACCCTCTCTACCCCAGCCCATACCTCCTGCTTCTCCCTCTTTAATAAAATCTAAATATATTTGTTCTATTTTGTTTAGTTTTCAATAAAGTTTTGTTTCGCCCCGTATTTTCAATACACATTGGCGTGTTATATTTTATATTATGGATGTAGTGGCGAAGAGTGCTGGAGGCCTAGGTTTTTTGGTAATGGGCGCTATTGCGATTTCTTACCTAACGCATGTATTGGAAAAAAGAAAGAAAATGGATGGCGAAGCGGACCGAAACCGACTCCGGATGATAAAAAGTTTAGTTAACTTGCATTTGCGGGTAGTATAGTGACACCAGAATGTATTGGAGAAATAAAACAGCCAGATTTTGGAACCCTTGGGGGTGATGAAAAAGGATATAAATTCGGAGGAAGGGACTGGGGAGAAAGAGTGTTACAATATTAAGAAAATTAAATTCAATTTATTGAAATACCTAGAGGTTAGACACGTTTAAATGTTTAAATAATTACATTGCGGAGTAGAATATTCATATTTTGGCATTTAACGTTTTTTTTTTCAAATATACTTTGAGAAATAAATTGTTCATTTTAGAAATAACAATTTTCTGAATCGTTTAAACTCTTATCAAAAATATTGTCATAGTCCTAAGGTAATTTGGTATTTTAGTTTTTGTTTTAAAGACTAAATAATATAATCATGTTTAAAATATATGAATGAAAATTTTTAAATTTTTTTTCTGAATAACTCTTTTCTGAAAACCTAACTGAAAATCTCATTTTTTAGAAATGTTTATTTTAGCATTTATATTAACAACAGTTATTTTTAAACATGTCAGTTTATATGAAACTAATAATATTAACAAAACTTGCAAAAATATTAAGCTTTTAAAAGAATCACCTTTATTTCAAAGGGGCTATTTGGTTGAGTTGCATGTGCATTTTGATGAAAAAAAAGCCATCAATTTCAATTGTTTAAATCTAAATTCAAATCAGTATGTTTTAAATTTTGTCCCAGTCAAAAATTATATTTCATTTGATAACTCAATTAATTTTGTAATGCCACAAACTCAAAAAAAAATACCTCTTGGTTTTCAATTTACCAAAGTATATGAAATTGATCTTAATTTTGATTTTTTCGTTAAATTAAGCAAACATTTTCGAATAATTTTTGTCAATTTTTACTATTCTAATTTTTTGATCATGTCAAATGATAGAAATAGCTGTTATTTTGACTCGAATCAAAATTCTAGCATTTTTGGTAATCTTAGATCAATTGGGTTTGGATTTACAAATCGATATTTTAAAAAAACATGTCCTCTAATATTTAGAAATTCGTTTATCAATAAAATTATGTTTTATGGTCTATCAGATACTTTTTTGGTTTTTAATAAACTTGAATTTTTAGCTTTCAACAGAACAATGAATTCATTTGTTCAGCAGCTCATAATCAAAGGCTATAAGATTGATCTGAATGAAAAATTATTAGATAGATATTTATTTGAAGAAACAAGAACAATTGAATTAAACGGAAAATTAAAAAAAATATCTCTAGAACAAATGAAAAATTTGCATTCAATGGAAATTAAATTGGATAATTTAGTTGAATTTGTTTTTATCAATCGAGATTTATTCAAAAATAAATTTAACTCAAATTTAAGTTTTTTAATAATCGATTCTCGTGGATATGTTTTTCCCGAGGAGGATTTTTGTATTTTTAAAATATTTAATAATACAAATTGGCTAAATACTGATTCACTTTTGTATTATTGTAGTTGCACATTTATTGTTTTTCTTAATTTGTTAAACAATAAAACAAATTATAAAATTGAAAATTTTTTTATTCATTGCAGCAATTTTAAAATAGATAAATGTCACATTGAAGAAAAATTAAAAATATGTAATTCAACATCATCTAATTTAGCGTTATCATATTTTATTTCATCAGACTTGGTTTACAACTCAGAAATATTGAATTTTCTCACTATTTTTATGACGCCAATATTTTGTCTTATGACTATTATGACAAATATAATTAATTTAAAAATTCTCTTTAATATTAAAGACACAAAAATGTGTATGTCCAAAAAAATTATGGTTTTAAACAGCCTCATTAATTTGGTCTATTCAGTCATTTATTTTATTCATTTGATAAATAAATGTATCTATGTAAATGGAATATTTTGCTCATCAATTCTCAAACATAGAGCTGTTCAACTATTTGACATAATATTTGTCGAATATATACTCAGCATTTTAAAAATATGGTCTAACATTTCGATCATTGGTATATCATGGCTGAGACTCAGTCTTTTGATCAAAGACAGGCCTTGGGTCAAGCGATTAACTAAATTTCAAAATCAGAAAAAATCAAAAATTATTTTCACAATTTTAATTGCTTTGAGTGTGATTATTTCTGTTGACAAATTATTTGTTGTTCGTGTAAATGAAAATTTTTTTGTAATGGATGAAAAAGATTATGAAGAATTTCCAAACAAAAATACTTTTTTGATAGCTGTTTTTCGTGATATTGGTGATCACTCGATATCTGAGATTTATTACCATGGAAAAAGAGCAATTATTTTTTATGTTTTATTTGTATTCAATTTTATTTTCAATGATTTCCTCTTGTATTTAATATTACTTATGATTGATTTGTATATACTTAATTTGTTTAACAAAAAAATGAGAAATAAAAATCAACTTGCTTTCAAATTAAATTTCAAAAAAGAGGATAAGCTCAAAATTGTAGAGTCAAAAGTAAACAAGACAGTTGTTTTTAATTTAATTCTCGTTTTTATATTAAAATTTGGTCATTTTGGAGTTTCATTTTATATTTTTATGATTAAGCTCTTGTCAAATTTAGAAAAGAATAATATTTGTTTTTTTCATAGTAGAATATGTACAAATTATTTGGAATTTAGTGAACAATTTTTCCTTTTATCAAATGCCTATTCAATTATCATTTTTTATAATTTGAACACAAATTTTAAACTTTCTTTTGATTCTCTCTTTAAAACAAAAGAAAATAAAAAAATTCAAGATAAAAAATAGATATATTCAAGTATCGTTAAAAGATTTATTTTCATTGTAGACAACCAAGCAGGTTGGATTGTTTGAACTAGATTCTTCTTTCCTATTCCTAATTAAAATTATTTATTTTTATTTTAATTAATTGGCTTACATTTTTAATTTGATTATTAAAATTTAAAATATAAGATTGAAAATAATATTTTTTTTTATTGTTAGACCTTTGGGCTTTCGCCCATTCTGGTTTATGTTTATTAAAATAAGAGTATTTGAAAACTCACTTTTAATCCATTGACTTTTAAAGTACTAACTGATTTTCACAAGTTTGAATCAATTTCCATTTCAATATTTTTGGAAACTTTTAAAAATTTAGAATTTTTTTTCCTAATTTTTCAGGCAAATTGAAGTTTAGGATAAAATTAAGGAATGATTTTAATACGCCTATAAAGTCCATTTGGATTCCTATTTTAATTAACTTGTAGATTAATCCATTATACCAAACTCGGTCAAACGCTTTGGCAATACTTTTCTTTTCCTGTTTATCTGTTCGCTAGTTTTCCTATGATCCTAGTTTTCTTAAGCCTGACTGGCAGGTTTTTATCAGGCTTTCTAAAAAAACGCTTAATCTATTTATTATAACCTTCTCGAACAGCTATCCTAAACAGTTTGCTAAGCTCATGGCTCAATAATTTTTTTGGTCTTGTTTATTATCAGACTTTTCGGAATCACAAGAAATCTATTCCACTATATTTTTAACACTTCTTTTTAACCCTTTAATATATTTTTTTAGATCTTTGGTTTTTGTGAACCTAAGCATTTATTTTTCTTTTAGTGGCACTTATTTGTTTGTACAAAAAACATTTGTAAAATAATCAAAAATTAATGAATATTTTAAAAATTGATTTTTATTTATTTTTTTTATTAATATTTTAAAATCTTTTACACTTTTACATATAAATTTCGATTTAACGAAATTCAATAAATCGAATACCTTTTTTTCAGTCCCGACAAAACATCACTTGGCTTCCATTTCAATATTCACTCAAAATTATCATATGTTTGAAAGCATTTCATGGGTTTCACGATCAAATATCTTGCCAAATTTAATATTGTATACTTTCGATTAGCTTATTTACTTTTGATCTTTGAAGTTTATTTTAGTCGAAAGAAAATTTTTTTTAATTTTTTCTAAGAACTCTAATTAATTTCAAGTTTAAAATTGAATCGTATTAAGTTAAAGAATACTGTTTTCATTCTAGGACTTTGTCTATTATCCAAAATATCCAAGAGTAATTCTAAAAATTATAACTTCTTATTTAATGAAAATTTAAATTTTAAAGACAAAATCCTAACCAAATCTTTTTCTAAACTGAGTCCAATTAAAGCCCGGCCTTTCACTTGAGACTTGTGGCTTTAAATTTATTTATTTATTTGTATGTCTGTACCGAGCTAAAGCTTCTTCAGATTAAATAAATAGAAAATAAAGATAAAAAATTAAAATAAAGTTAAATAAAAATAAAATAAAAATTAAAAACTAGTAAGTTGAGTAAAATAAAATCAAGAAATAAAAATATGAAAAAAAAATTTGTGAGAGTTAGAATCGATACGTGTTTACAAAATTGAAACTTAAGGAAAGCAAGACAAAAAAAAGAAATGATTACAAGTAAGACCAAATAAGACAAAATTAATGCAATAAATTTTTTTTTGTTTTTTTTTAAATCTCCTTTAAAATGTAAATTTTTTAATTTCAATAATTATTATTTCAAATTGTTCTTTGCTTCTTTTTTTTTTTTTTTTCTTTTTTTTTCCTTTTTTAAACTCAAATAGACGCCAACCGATCAAAAAACAAACTCAAACCAACTAAAAGCCGACTAAAGCCAAACTAAAAGAAGGAATCAGCAGTTCAACAGCGATGGACAGTCTTCATCTGTCTTCATAAAACAACTCTTTATCTTTTTATATAATGTCTCATTCGAAAATTAATAATTTAATTTAAAAAAAAAAATTTAAATTTAAAATAACTATTTTTCTAATAATTTAAATTTTATTAATCTGATATTTTTTGTTTCAAATCTTGTAAATTATGTTTTATAAAATTCTAATAATTATTTCATTGATTAAAAATTAATTATAATTTAACACTCAGGTGATTTTTTCTCTAGAACGAAATATTGTTTTTTTTGAAAAAAAAAATTTAGAAAAATTTACTATAACAAACAATGGAATCAAATTTAGCGCTCTTCATTGTTTATTTGTTTAAAAGCACTAATTTTTTAAAATAAATTTTAATTTTACACTCAAGTGAATTCTTTTCAAAAATAAAATTTCTTTGTTAATAAAATGTATGATGTTTTAAGAAAAAAATTTTGAAAAATGGTCCAAGTGAACAAATCTTTTTTAAAAACAGCAAGTGGAATTTTTAGATTCTTACAACTAATAACTCTTTTGGGCGTCATAATTGCGTCATCTGTCGGAATAAAAATCGGGTTTGACGTGACCACACTTAATTTAATAGATCTTGAACCGACGAGATCTGCCTTATTGGCTTTTTCAATTATGGGCTTCTGCATAAGTTTATTTTTTTTATCTTTGAATGTATTTAATGGTATTAATACAGAACCTTTTAGAAACTACCCGGTTTTGTTGATTGTATTTTTTTCCTAGAACTAATATAGAACTAATAAGTTTTAAAAAATATTTAAGGTAACTCATTTTGATGTTTTAATCTCGTTGGGTATATTAGCATCATCAATTGATGCTGCAATTTCTGAGTCTAAATTAAAAAAACCTAATAAAAGAAGAGGTGCTTATGGATCAGCAGCTGGATTTGGCTTTGCATCTTTTATTCTTTATTTGTTAATTATTTTTTCGTCAATTAATAATTTAAAATCAAAATCGGATAGAAATCAAAGTGCCCAAAATCAGACACCTGAGACAAATCCACAAGTTTGATTTGAAAAAAATAATCAAAAATAAATTTTATTCAAATTGTTTTAGAATTTAATAGCAGTTATAAACAAATAAAATTCATATAACATTTCAACCCATCAATTTTAATCTTTCAAAAGATAAATGGATATTTTTATCACATCAAGATTTCAATAAAAGACAAAAATAAACCATCAATAAGATTTAAATTGGTTATTGGTTTTGTTTACCTAAATAAAAGAAAGTAAAGTTTTTATTTTGGGTAAAAATATTGTAGGTTTTTTTAAAATGTATTTTATTTTAGTTAATTTTGATTTATCTGCAAAGGAAAGATTTTTGTTCTATATCTCTGACTTATTTACTTTTCTAATCCGTAGCAAATTTTACTCTTTTGTTAAGATATTTCTGAATGAAATAAAAAAAAATTATTTAAAAATGTTTGATATTAAAAAAGTTTATTACAAATTTGAATTATCGAAGTTTGCTAACATTTAGACTAATAGAACTAAACATCAATGAAAAACTTGAATTGATAAACAAAAAAAACTCCAAAATTGTCATAACTAAAAT
>VANL01000172.1:0-55652 GCA_006352455.1 Brachionus sp. 'Tiscar'
GGGTTATTCCTACCAATATGCATTACTTCACATTTTTCAGTGTTCAGATTCATCGACCATTCACTACACCATTTGACAAGACTATTTATATCATCTTGCAAGTGCTCTTTCTTTAACTTATCATTTAATTTATTAAATATGCAATATATCTTGCAGTCATCCGCATACAGAGAGGATCAGTTGTTGAAGATAATTTCATAACTTCCAAAAAATGATTGCAGTTAGTCAAAAACTAACAGTTATTTCAGAAAAATTTTTTGTTTCAGTACACGGAAAAAAAGGCCAGAGCTTGGAATGTAGCACAAAATAATTGAATATGGTTATGTTAAATTAATTTTTTTACAAACTAATATAAAGAATTAATAATAAGAAAAATTATTGTATCAATCTTTAATCTTAAATAAAATTAGAATTTCGAATTAAAAATAGTGCTTGTAAAAATAAAATCATTAAGTTAAATTAGTGATAGAATCAAAAATTAAAGTGATTAAAAATTAACCTAAATTTTCGTAAAATCTTTGAATCAAATCATCACTGTAAGTCAAACTCTCACTCTTAGATCAAGTTTTAGTTAATTAAAATTTAAAAGTAGACTATTTAAATGTTTAATTATTAAAAAATTGTTTTGACTTGTATTTGTAAAATTTTCAACCGTTAATCTTATTTAATTGGAATTTAAAAAACTTTTTAGATCATAATAAACAGCAGTTCAGTGATATTCGAAATTGAGAACATTTTTGAACTTAAAACTTCAGATTCTAAAGAAACAAAATTAAAAATAAAAGGCCAAATGAAGCTGTTAAAAGACATCGATGCAATAGCTTTTTTGGGACATCCAGTGTAAGATTTGGAAATTATTCTTTTTCAAATAATAATAATAAATCAAAACTTAAAATCAGAATAAATGACATGGATGACATGTCCAAATTTGGTTTATATTTAAATGATTTAAATAAATTTGATGGCAGTGCAGAAATGCTTGTAACTGAAATGCAGCATCAAGCACAACTACAAAAAGCTTATGAAACAGTAAATTATTCAATTTATCTGAAAATTTTCACTTTTTTTTCAATTTAAAAAGCAACAATCATGGACAGCTAGTTTAGAAGAAACACGGCTTCAATTAAATCAATGGAAACGAAAAGGTAAAAAGCTGCTTTACTCAATGTTACCAGCACGTATAGCTCAACTAATCGAAAATGGTGTAAAACCAAACTCAATTTGTGAAACATTTGAGCAAGTCACAATAATGTTTGTAAATACTGTTGACTTTAGTAGCATAGTCAAGAATGCTGAACCAACTCAACTTATTAAATTCGTTAACTCAACAATATCTGTTTATGATGGCATAGTTTCAACATTTGATAAAGTTCATAAGGTTTTTTTAGCAACTTTTTTTTTGGAAAAAATATTATTTTTTTTATTAGATTGAAACAAAAGCAGATGGATCGTATTTGATTGTAACTGGCTTAGATAATCATTCGCCAAACGATTCATCTTCTCTAGGAAAAGAAGTAATTGCTGTTTAATTTGAGAATAAATTGATAAATAAAAGTTTATTTCAAGTCAATGTTCAGCGTTAGAACGAATTATGACGAAGAATCTGCAAATAGAAGACAATTTCCACATTTTAATCAGTGTGAATTAATTTGTGCTGTTGCTTTGGAAATTATTGAAAATAGTCATGAGCTACACAACCCATTTGATTCGGGTAACAAAGATGCCCTAAAAATAAAAATTGGCATACATACTGGAAGTATTGTAGCAGGGATTGTTGGTCTTTCGAACATTCAATTTTGTCTGTTTGGTGATACAGTAAATACAGCGTCTAGAATGTGCAGCAATAGCGATGTAACATTAAAAATTAATATTGTGTCATTCAAAATAACTTATTTTTTAAACACAGGCTGGTAAAATTCTTTTAAGTGATAGCTCATTCAGTCAATTAAAAAATTCGCTCTATTATGAATGCGAATTTAGAGACACAATAGAAGTAAAGGTAAAGAATCTTTATTTGCCTATCATTTTAAAGCTGATTGATCTATCATAAATTAGATTTTTTATGCATTAATTTTTAATTTTTTAACTATAAAGAACAAATCGTTTTTGAGTTCTAAAATTTTCTTTTTAAATCAAATATAAAATCAAGTATCAATTAAGATAAGAATATTTTTATTTAATATTTTAAAATAATTTTTAAATATAGATAAAAAGTCAGATAGATGAATCAGTTTTGTTTATATAAGTATTTTATCTGCTTTAAATTTTTTAAGGGTAAAGGATCAATGCAAACATATTGGTTAAAAGGCCGAAAAAATGGAATAAAAGAATAAATCCAAAAATTTTAGCAATAAATTTTTTAATTTTATTTTGGCACTTATTTTAGCTCCTAAATTGTTGTTGCATTTAGTTTTCCTATCAGATAATTTATTATTAAATTAAAAAATATTGTTCTAAAAAAATTTTTTTTGAATAAAAATTAAAAAAATACTTTTAAACATAAATAATTATTTAAACAGACTCAGAATTTGATGCTATAAACGATTACTTACACAGTCTTCAATCTTTGTTAGGACAATTAATTTTATTTTTATTATTTATTTTAGTATACAACACACAGGCTATGACAGAAAAAAAAGGGAAATTTAAGAAAAAAGGAATAATATTCAGTTAATTTTGTAATTTATTTATATTTATTTTTGAAAATATTTAGTGAATTTGCCAGAATATAAAGTGAATTAAAATTGAAATATTTTAATTATCAACTTTTTGATTCGAAATAAGTTGGTTATAGAAAATAGCAGTATGTTTTCTAATAAATTATCTGCATCTGCGTAAAGGAGACACTTGTTTTTTTGTCTGTCTGGAAAATCATTAATAAAAATTGCAAAAAGAAGTGGACCGAGGACAGAAGACAGCCTTGTGGTGCACCACGAGTCACATTAAGCCATTTGGATTCTGTTTTTCCAAGTACAAATCTTTGTTTACGATTACTAAGAAATGATTCAATTAATTTTATTAACATTTCATCAATACCAATCCGTTTAAGTATTTGATCTAATGATTCTCAAAAAAATGTTAAATCCAAAAATTAATTCTAAATAAATTCTGTATGATTGGGAATACTAAACAAGTGTCAATCATACTAAAATATGGATGCATACTTGTTAGTTTAAACTACGAACTTAATTCAAAGTTAAATTAGAAATTTTATATTTTAGCGAATTTAGATCTATTTAAAAAAATACGCGAAGATTTTAGTAAACTTTATGTTTTTGAGCACAAAAGAAGAACCCATTTTTGAGGTGAGGATTAAAAAGCAAATAAAAGAATGAAACTTAAAATACATTTGCTTTTTAAAATGTGTTCTGAACTCTTTTAAAAAAAAAAAAAAAAAATAAATAAGTTTTATTTTTTGAATGCTTCAATTTGATTTTAAGAAAATTAATTTATACGTAAATCGCTGTTTTTATGTATCTTGATCGCTCTTTATTTTTTTAATCCTCAACCATGTTTTAGAAAAGTTAAAAACGATTTTAAAATAGGTTTCTATAATGTTCAGTTAAAAATACTGATGAGTTTTTATTACCTGTTAAACAGGTGATTTAAAAATAATTAATAACTAAATTAATTAGTTAATTTCGATTTTGACCAAAATAAACTAAAATAAAGATAAGAACAATTTAATGGTTTAAGATAATTTTTTTCAAAAAGATTAAAAAAAAATTTTTTATGGATAAAATTTTAATTCAATCAAACTTTTGAAAGATTCCAATTCCATAGTATTATAGGTATCTAAATTAATTGACTTTAAATAACTTTCAATCTCATCATCACTTGATTTTTTCTCTAATTTTCGATTGATTGACTTAATAATAGCCTTTGCTTCATCATATCTTATTATTTTAGCAGATTCAGCTTTGACCATGTCAATTATTTGCTCAATAACTGAACCGATATTACCTGATTTTAATTCATTACTTTTATTTATATAATTATTAACAATTTCTTTAATAATTTGACGATCACATACATTCATATTTTCGGTATCAACTAAATTCAATGCATCCAAGTCACCAATTAGTTCAAAATTTTCTTCATTACAAGGTTCATTGAACAAATTAATATTTTCAGGTAGTTCTAATGAATTCAAAAAACTATTTAGCTCATTTTTCTCTTTCAATTCAGATTTATATTTCATTAAATATTCATTAGGATCAGCTTGAATTATACCTAAATCTGTAAATTTTTTATTTATCACAACATTGGGATTCTCCCACTGGATTATAACATTTTTAGGCTTTTCAACTTTGACGTCTTCAGGTTTTTGATAAATAATTTTTCTTTTTGGAGTTTTATAGGGAAGCCAACGTTCGACTAAAATTGGTTGAGGTTTTGGTGGAATCTGTGGCAAGCGCTCAATAATTACCTTGCGTGGAGGAGGTGGTATTTTCTTTGCCGGTATTTTTATAATTTTTGTCTCCAATTTTTTAATAGGTTTAGGGGGTGCTTCGCGAATTATTAATGGTGGAGGTGTTTGGGGTTTATGAGGTTCTTGGCGAATTACTAGTGGTGGGGCCAAAGGTGGAATTACACTTTTCTCATGTTGAATGATAATATCACCATGATCGGGTGGTGTTGGTGGTCTTAGATATCTCACTCCTATTTCTTGATCATATTCAATTTTTTTATCAAATTTTTTGACAATTATTTCTGGTGATGTATCTTCATTTATTGGATATTCACAAATTGGTATTTTGCCTTTCCAACATGAAACATCGGGTTTATTTGCTAGTGACAATTTTTGGCCTTGATACAAAATATCTTCTTTTGTTTCCAAATTAATAGGTTCAGTTGCGTCTAAAATTTTCTGATAAATTTTGGGCGATGGTGATGCTTTAGGGCTTGAATGAAGCCAGTTTTGGCGACTAGGATTAGTTGATATTGAACCAAACAATTTTTGAGGTGAGCTTGAATCAAAAGAACCAGATGGCGATGGAATTGAAAGTGTCTTAAAAGTAGACGAGCTTGATTGAGTTCGTATTTTGTGAGTACTCGGAGACACAGAATTGGTAGATGGAGAAAAATTTTTCGGAATATTTAATTCTGGTATTGATTTGATCAAGTGTTCTTCGTATGGTTTTGAATCTGGACTGAAAAATTTGAGCAAATTTGAGCATGTCTTGTTTGAATTCCAATTGCCTGCAATAATCAGAGCTGTGTCGAAAGCAGTGCCAGTCATTGTTTTAATTTTTAATTGAGAATAAAAATTTCCTAATTACTTTCAAATTTATTAACTTAAGTATCACGGCCTTTAATTAATTGTGTCGTAATTTGCTAAATTTCTTTTGGGTCGAAGCTATTTTTTTCTAATCCTCAAATGTTTTCCTCAAAGGTCTGTTCTGACCAGGAATCTTTCTTGATTTGTTTATAAATAGATAATTTCTAATAAATGAAAAGTGAAACAAATTTTTACATTGCTTGATTAAAATTTAAAACAACAAAGAGAATGAAATACTCAGCTCTAAAAATTGATTATTTTAATTTTCAAAAATATGAAAAATAAACAAAGTCTGGTGAATAGATCAGTAATCAAAGGACCCGTCGCAGCTTTAAGAGGAAATAGCATCAGAGTCCAGAGCGAAAGAGTTTTGCTGCTCAAATAAGAACCGATTTTGCAGCTGCAGTAGCCACATACTAATATGTGGTAAAATCACAGCTTCTCAATGCCCAATGGCAGTCATGATCTCAGATTTTAAGTAATAGTACTACTAAAATTTGTTTGATCCATAATGAAAAATTTTTATGTCTAATATTGAATTGTTTTAGTAAGTTATTTTAAATGGCTCAAATATCTTTGATACAGCCAAACCTCTTTAATTCGGACAAACAAGTTTTGAAAGAACATCGTTAGTAACGATAATCCGGAAAAAAATTAAAAGTTCGGATTAAATATAAGTGTTTTATTTGAAAATTACAAACAAGAAAAATTAACGAAACGGACAAAACATAGATTTATTATATTAATTATTTAATAAAGCTATTTAAATTAATTTGTTTATCTCCTTTTTAAAAAACTTTAATTTATTAAATAGTTAAGAAAGATCGATTAATTCTTCTTTCTTAAAAAACTTGTTTTTGTTCAATATAGTTTTCAATATTCTCTAAAAAGTATAATTGATCGGTTTTGTATATTCGCAAATGTATATTCCTATATAATGTATTAATTAATGAATAAAAATGTTGAAGAGTGTCAAATAAATTCATTCATAAAAATATTGATTAACAAAACTCGGTAAAATTTATTTATTTTTTGTAAATAGTATTTTAAAATGAAATAAATTAACAAATATAAAAATAAAAAATTATTTCCTTAAACTAAAATTAACGAATATGAATTTCAAAATTTTTTAATGATAATTTATTTTTCTAAAAAATAACTTTTATAAAGTTTTTAATTAATATTATATAACTTAATTGTAAATTTAAAATTCAAGTTTATTTAAGTACTGATCTGAAAATACAGGAATATCGAAGAGGTTAGATATTTGATGCAAGTGAAAAAAATATTCTCAATTTTTAATCACAAATATGAAAGTGCTTTCAATATTAACAAAGTATTTTTTATTTGAAACAGCGAACTTTTTCTTTGAATGCAAGTGCTTAAATTGAATGAATGGCCAATTGTCTTGTAATATTCCAGTTGATTAATTAGATTTAGTATAAATTAGGTAAAAAAAAAAAACAAAAAAAAATCATATATTTATGGATATTTTCATTCTTAAATAGGCTTATACTTATTGTAGTAAGGTTCGCGCGGTGCAAAACTTGGTTCGCGGGAATTTGTCCTAGGGGAGTCTGAAGTTAAGCGACCCACTCAAAAGTTGGTCTCATTTGAATGTCTACAAGTCATCGAATTTTCTACAGTTTGATGTGAATAGAAAAGGAAAAAAAAAATTTTGAAATGAATTTAGCCGAAAAATCGGGGCATTGTGAATTTTGGAACAAAAAAACAAGAACAAAAATTTTAAATTGCAATAACTTTTTTTCCTTTGGTTTAAAACTGGTTCTACAAAATGTATCATTTAAAACATGACATGTATCACCGATATTTGATCTCTGCTTTTTTATTTATTTTTTTTAAAGACTTTTAAAAGCGTCCAAAAAGACTCACTTTAAAAAAAATTAAATTAAATTGTTGATGGACCTGAAAAAGGAATAAGTAAAGGCTTAAAGAAGATTGAATTAGGCTATGATGAGCCACCAAAAATTAAGTTGGATGATTTAAAAAAAAAGGTATCTGGTCATCCATGTCTGATATTTTGTTCGATTGAGATAGTGTGGAAGTTTTGCGAAACTTAGCCAAAAAAATATTTTTTTCACCCATTAAAAATTGTCTTTTAAAGGTTTTCATATACACAGAATAAGAATTTGTGGTCGAAAAAGTAAAACTCAAATGTTGCTGTAGTTTTGACATGGGCGAATTTCTCGGTATTAGATTTGTTACCTTAATATTTTTCTGTTTGTAGATTAGAAAAATTTTCTTAACTGACTGATTTTATGATTTACATAATTGTTGTTATAATTTCTAAATTTTTTAAAATCCCAGTTGTTAATGTTAAAAAAATTAATGATAAAAATTAATAACCTTAGAAAAAAATTCTGAATCTTGAAAGATTTTTTTTATTAAGTTAGGATTATTCAATTAGTATTAAGTGATAGTTTTCTTAATCGATAAAGATGAAAACAAAGATAACTATTTTTTTCTATTAGGAAATTATTTTTTCGTTAATCAAAAATATTTTTTCTAAAGAAAAAAAAAAATTTAATAAATTCATTTTTTCTACTACAAAAAATATTTTTTCTATAAAACAAAAATATTAGTCGTATTATTTGAATGTTAAGTAAATGTTTAGTTTTTTTGGTATTAAAAAATTTTTTTATACAAAGAATTAGATATTTAAGATAAATTTTAAAACTAACTTGTAGTTTATTTTGTCACCAACGTCACCTTTCTATTTTCTAATTTAAATTTTATTTCATTTTATAATGTAAAAATAAGTTCTATCACGTGAAATTATAAAAAAAGAAAAATTGATTATTTTGAAATTATTTTATTTTAAGATTTAAATTTTTAAATTTTTTTTCAAATGTTCTTGAATAGATGCTGATGCTTGTGAATTTGAAATTTTTGAATCTTTTTCCACATAACTATTAGCTAATTCCTTAACTTCTTCTAACTGTTCTTCGCTTCCATGTTGTTTTTCAAAATCAAGATATTTTTTAAAAATAAATTTCATTCTTTTAACAGTCAAACCAAGTTGTATAATTCTTTTGAATATAAGCCTATCAAAATAAAAAGTTTTAATTTAAAAAAAAACTAAATCTAACTAACCTTGCATCTTCATATTTTTCATGCTTTACCAACATGTCTATATAAACCGACCATATGTCGGTACGATTCGGATAGGTAAACAGTAGACTGTCATACATTGTTTTTGCTCGTTCAACTTCGCCATACTTAAACTCTAGTTGAGCAAATTTATTAACCATATCGATATCTTTGGAAAAAAATTAAATAAAAATTTTTCAAATTCAAACACATACGATCTTTTTTGTCCAAACTGTTAAAACTTTTTATCAACAATTTTCTTGCTAATTCGCAATTAGAATTTTTATAATGAAATATTCCATATTTAATCCATGCATCTGGAGATTGACTAAATTTTCTAGTCATCTTTATAAAAATAGCTTCGGCATCTTGAATTTTTGATGAGCGAGCAAATATTTCCGCCATGTGACAATGAATTTTGTACGAGTCGCAATTTTGACATGCTTGATTAAACGCTTGTTCCAGACTTGTTTGAGTGCCATACATATTTTCCAAATTTAACAAAGCAACCCATACATTTAGTCTCTCTTGATCCTCTGTGTACAAAATTGTTTTCAAGGCTTGTTTGGCTACAGCCCGCGCCTTCTCAATTTCAGCCATTTGTAGATAAAAAACAATGTACTTTATCCACACAAACGAGCTGTTTGGCTTAGAAGCGACCAATCTTTCATAATCATCAGCATTATCCGGTTCTCTATTCGGATCAAAAACTTGTTCCTCTTGTTCATAGATCAATCTGTCATCAACTACTTTTTCTTTAATTTTTTTTTCTTTTTTTTTAGGTTCTTCTTTTTTGACAGATTCGTTTGATACTTTGCTTATAATTTCATTAAACTGATCGAAATCAGTTACTTCCCAAGGAAAAAAAGCAGATTCACTTATATCTAACGAGTCTGCTTTGGACTCAGTCACTAATGGTTTCTTTACACTGGCAACTACTTCTATATGATCTTTGTCGTTTTCTTTATCTTCTGAGCTCTTTTTTTTATCAACTAGCAATTTTTTTTTGACTATTATTGGCTCCTCATCCGACTTTCTCTTACGGCTACTTTCGCTTTCAACATGAGACTCATTCAAAACAGCTATTTCTCTGAGAATTTTCTTTTTATTTCTTTTCGAATGCTCCAAATCATGAACAACCAGAATAAAGTCCTCATCATTTTGTTCACTTTTAATTAGACAGTGTATTAAGTCACCAGTGCTGAAGTATGAAAATTGATTGTTGGATTTTTTAGCGTCCTGATTTTCAGTGACAGCGGCAAGTGCATTGCCTGAAATGTTCTGAACTTGTTTCAGACGAATGTTTTTTTCTATTGTCTCAGAGCTATTCTGAATCTGAACTGGATCGTTACGTGCACTGGCAGTGTTCAATTGAGTAAAGTTATTTTTGAACAGTGGCATCAAGGCAATGCGACCAAGTGCATGCGCCTTTAGGCCCAGAATACAAAACCAGTTTGACACATAGAGCACTTCAGCTTTGACACTCTGCTCTTTTTTGCACACTATTTGAGTCCTAAACTTTGAATCAAAATTTTTGGCATAAATTTTAACAGACTTTTTGTTAACCAGCAAACAGAATGCTCTGCTAATAGGATCAAATGCAAGCACCAATGCTTCAAGTCGTTGACCTTCGCTGTATTGTTCATCAATATCGGCAAAAGCATAGCCAATAATTGAAGATTTCTGATCGAAATTGTTCGCTTCCAAATCTTCTACAAACAGACATTCGATTTGACGCGAAGATTTGTTGAAATTTTTCACTGCCACTTGAACCAATGTGCCTATTTTAATCATTTTAAATGCTTTGCTCCAAAATGGTACGCTAGTTTCATTTTTGGAAAAAGAATCAAAAATTAATTTGGAATTTGTCAAATAGGATTGAAAATATTGCAACATGAATTCAATGTCAAATGAATTTTTAATAGATAAATCATATCTAGTTTTGGTATAAGTTGTGAAACGTTTTTTATCTTCATACATGTTGCTTATTTTGACCAATATTGACTGACCAATTTGGAGACCATTTAAATTAGTCGATTTCATTTCATCTAAATATTTTACTTGTTCATTTGAACAAAATCCGTTCAAGCTATAGGGTAGCTGTACTAGAAGACCATTTGGGAGAATTTTTTTAATCCATGCATGATAATGTTCATTTACTTTAAGATCTTGAAAACTTTTTGCTATTTTATTTTTTGAATGAGCATAAAAATCGATTAGAGTGGTTTTAAGAGTCAAATAATGACATGCAGGTGATTTTTGATCATCTATTTTTTTAAATTTGGACACATCACCATATTGAATGATCATAAAATTATTAATTTTCATTTCTTTTTTATAATATTCGAACAAAACATCATTCAGAGACTCCAAATCGGACAAATGATCTTTGAATATAATTCCATTTTTGTTTCCTTTTGGAAGTTTGACGCGAAAAAAATTTTCACTTTTGCCCACTTGAATAATAGTTCCGCAATCGATTAAATCTCCTATTTCATACTCAGCCTCAAATTCTTTGGGCTTTTTTTTTGGCACATCGTCCATATTCAAGCTCAATTTAATAGTTTTCTTTTCCCCATTGAAATCTAGTACTTTGCACTTGATCAATTGACCAACATAGTATAAATTTTGTAAGTCTTCTTCAGGTCTAAGACTGGAGCTGATTTCTGACCGAGGCAAAAGACCCTTTACTTCATTTAAAAATTGCAGCAACAAGCCATACCTTTGTATTGATATGACAACTCCATAAGTTTCCAGACCTAGATGAAGATTATCATACGAATCAATCAAACTTAACTTGGATTTTATCAAGCTCTTTTTGGCAGTGAGCACACATTTTTTTTCTTCAGGACTCAATTGGATTATTTTGCACTTAATTTCAGCGCCGATGCTCATTTTTTTATTCAACATAGCTTCACTTAGCGGTATATCCCCAGTGTGAATTTTGGGTATAAACCCGCTAATAAATTCGCTTAGTTTTACAATTACACCACCATTTTCTGAATTAATTTTTTTTACAGTAGCATTAACTGTTTGACCCACTGAAAGCTCATTAAAAGTCAAGTACTTTGATTGCAAAACACTTGGTCTACATGACATTAAAATCATGTCTTCGATTAAACTATAATCGAAGATTCTGGCCTTAACAGTGCTATTTAGTGGAAAACTATGCTCTAAATCTTCACGAGACAAATTTTTAACATCTTTTTTAAGTTTTTTGAGTTTTTCCTCCGATGCATCTTCGTCATCATCGACCTCATCATCGCCAATTTGATCATTTTTTTCAAACAAATGCTTTTTAGCCACAAAGCCCAATACTTGTTTGGAATCAGCAGTGTTGAATTTTAAAAATAAACCTTTGTGTGTATGTGAGTGTACAGTAGCATTTTCAATTACGTTACCAAGTCTCAGACCGTCTTCTTTGAGGAACAAACGGGCTATTTTGGCTACTTTTGTTGAGTCGTTTAAATGCGGCAATAAGCTCATGTAGATTATTTTTGAATATGGATTTATAAAAATTATTGTTCCATTGACAGTTTCTCCGTTGTTGAAGAATTTTTTTGCTTCGGTGTCTTTTTTTTGTACCAAGCATGACCGCTTTGAGCTTGGTACATGATTGATGTGCACATATCCATATAGATCGTTTGTAATGCTCAAATGAATGCCATTTTTGCTTGTTTTTTCAATGGTACAGTCCAATTGAGCACCTGGCAAGTAGTTGTCAAATTTAAATTTTGATTTTAAGGCAAAAAATGAAGATTCGTTTGAGTCGCACAATTTCAAATTGATAGCTCTTTTGGACTTTTTCGATGTTATCTTGAACAAATTAACTTGTCCTATGGGAAGATTGAGATTTTGAACTTTGTAAAATCCGGTTAGCTCAGATATACCAAGATCTATAGTGTATCCATGATCCTCTTTGGTCTTAACACTACCGCTAAGAATCATGTCATCTTCCAGACTAGCAAAAGTTAAACTACTGTTCACTTGATCTGGTTCTATGCTTAAATTAAGCTTATTGTTTGTAAAAGACAAAACTTTGCAGCGAACTAGATCCCCTTTGTGAAACAAATCGACTAGACTGGGAATATCTGATTTTTTTAGATTATCACAATTTTTAATCATGTCAGAGTAGATTTTTGATATATTGTTTATTTTTATGTGTCCAAAATTTCCTAGGCCAGGCAAAGAGACCACTAATTCACTAGGAAGAATATCATGAATACATCCTAAAACCAAGCAACCATCTACAAAGCTCTTTTTGTTATTTAAAATAAATTTTTGTATCAAAACTAATAAATTTGTTAATTTACTTTGCATATGAGATCAGGAACGTTGGATTTTTTTGCCACAGTAGTTTTTTCGTTTGACTTTTTGACATCTTTTATCTTGTTGACTTCTTTGATTTGTTTTTTTACTTTAAACATTTTGAAAAAATTCAATTTAATATTTTTATTTAAAATTGAAAAAAAAATTGAACATGTGCTTGTTTTTAATTTTTGTTTTTCATCTAAAATATGAATGAATTTTTTATGGTTTTATGAAGCAATTTTCGGACAAATTTTCATGAATAAAAGTTAAGTTGAGAATAAAAGAAAAAAATATTTTCCAAAGTAGCTAAGGAAACATCTATTTTTATCGAATAAATTAGATTTGATTTTTTGAAAATTAATTTTGAGCCAATTTTAAGAATGTCATCTGAAAATGTTATCTATGAAGTTCTGCCCAAAATTGGATTCTTGTTCGAGGATGATTCGCCAACTTCAATTGTGTGTAAGCCAAAATTAATGCCACTAAAAACAGTCACTTTGGAAAAGGCAAGTTTTTTTTTAATTCTTGTGAGAGCTGTATATTTTACTCTTCCTTAAAAAAATTGAACTCAATTAATTATCTATAACTTAGAATATTACAAAAAAAATCAATCTGTATGGCTAATTATTACATTTTATTCTGATTCTTAACACTTAAAAACCTATGTGTTTTTTTCGACTCTTTGTGTTATTTTTCTTGTTTGTTTTTATTCCATAAAAATAAGCTTATTTTGCAGCAAAAAATAAATTATTTTATCATTTTTTGATTTTAAAATTTTTATTTAAAAAAATTTTTTTTTTTTTTATAATTCATTAAAATACAATATATCAAAATGTTATATATAAAAAGATTATTAAAAAAAAATAAAAATTAAATTAATTTAATTAATTGATTTGTAAAAGTTTTTGTAAACCAAATTAAATTTATCAAAAATTTTAATTGATTTAAGAAAGATAATATTTATATTATTATAAATAGATGTTTTAAAATGATTGAAGGATAAACATAAACGTTCAATAACAAAATTATTAATTGATTTTGGAAAAAAATCATAAAAAGTTAGCTCTCCAAACTTTGTTTTTGTTTTTGGTTCAATTAAATTATTTTTATTTCTTAAATTGTATTTAAGGTTTCTTATTTTATTTTATTTATAACTTTCTTTTAATAAAATAGGACCATTATCCAGTTTAAATATTTTAAAACCAAAGTTTAGTAGTCTAGATAAAAATCTGTGTTGGAACCCAAATAATCCATATTTCTCAAGAAAGTTATTTATATCGTTATGTTCAAAATTTGAAAAGTCGAATTTAAACAGTTTAAACAAGGCAGAATAAAATAGATTAAATAGTTTCTGTGTTGTTGATTTTGGAAAACATATTACTAGCGTTAGCGCATAGTCAAAGTACGGAAGAATAAATGTCTTAAAAAACTGCAGTTTTACAGTAGTTGAGAGATAGAATAGATTTTTCATTGAAAAGATTTTCCTATTTATTTACAAACTGTTGATATATGTTTGGCAAAATTTAAATTATTTTCTAAGGTAACTCCCAATAATTTAAACTCGTCAACAACATGAACTATTTGATTTAAAACGACAATGCTTTTTGGCAATATAGGTTTTTTGTTCGTCACAAACATAAAAAATGTTTTATCCCAATTAATATCTAACCTATTAGCTGAACACCATATTGATAAAACCTTTAATTCCTCTGAAAATCTAGACAAAAGTTTGTCTAAATTTGGATCACTTAGATAGAGGATTGTATCATCAGCAAATAACTTACATAATAATTTTAAATTTATGGGTAGATCATTTATAAAAATCAGAAAAAATAAGGGACCTAAAATAGAACCTTGAGGAACACCAAGGCCAATTAAGGATGGTTTAGAGGATACTTCTTTGATTCTAACAACTTGATTTCTATCAGAAAAGTAGTTTGATATTAGATTTAAAGATGAGTTATCAAAACCATAATGAAAAATTTTTAGAAGGAGAAGATTGGAGTCTACAAGGTCAAAAGCTTTCCCAAAGTCTATAAAAAGTAAAAGATTATAAGCTTTTTATCACTGTTCAAATTAAGATCTGAGATAATTTCATGGAGAGCCGTGGATTTCAATAATGATTAAAATTTATTTAACTAAAAACAAAGAAAAGAAATAGCATAAAAGCCTAAAAAACCCGTCTGGTTTTCGAGTGTTAAGTTGTCCTCCTGTAATGAAGCCAATTCAAGTGTAAAGATTCCGATCTAAACTATTTAATTTCGATTTCAAATTGAAATTTAAAAAAATTATAAAATAAAATATTTATAGGACTTTTGGGACTCAAATTCGGAATCTGATACCGAAATTGAAAAATTTGATAGAATAAAACTATTAAATTGCTTAAAAATAAATTAAAAAAAATTGTGTCTAATTAAAAGGTTGGTAGAAAAAAAATCTGAGTTTTTATAAGCAACAAAGAATATTTTTGCGATCAGGAATTTTCGGTTACATGGTTTAAAATTACAATAAATTGAAGTTGAACTTTTTCCATTTTTTAATAAGAATTTTTTTATTATTTTATGATTTTTTAAGACTTGATGGTTATAAAACTTTTTAAAATTAATACTTTTGTGTATACATGAATATTAATGTTTTGAAATAAAAAATTTCTTTTTTCAAATAAAAAAAAAAGATTTCACCGTAAAAGCATTTTTTTATTTTACACTAGTGAAAAAGTATCTTTAAATGAATCTCTTTCTTGAAAACATCAACCAATTAATGCCGGAAACTTTAAAATTTAGAATTTAAAAAAATAAAAAAAATGTCAGATAAATAAAACATTTTTTTGTTAATTTAATTTTAATTACCATCAAAACATTAATTTAATTTAAAAAACCACTTAGATAGAAATAACAATCCAAATAGAAAAAAACAGCCAATTTGTTAACTTATTTAACTCATAGTGACGTATTAGTAAATTCATGTATTTAATAAATGGTTTAAAATTTTATTTTAAACATAAGCTAGAGTTAATACTATAAGACTACTTCACCTAATAATAAAAGTGGATTAACTTAATTGAACTTTTTTTTATATTAAAAATTTTAAATTAAAGCGTTAAAATATGCACGACTCACAAATTAAATTTGACACAATAAAATATTTTAATGAATTTTAAATTTAGCTGGAAAAAATTCAATTAGAAGCAGAAAAAAAATTGAGAGAACAAGAACAGTCCCAAGAAAATTGAAAAAAAAAAATTTTATTGAAAATTTTATTTTAAATTAAAATCATTTTGTTAATAAATCTTGCTTTTGATTTTTTAAAAACCCGAATAAAATTCCAAGCTTTTCATTACACAGTTTTTGAAATCACTCAATTTCATTGTAGCTGTTTCTCTATTCAAACGAATGCTGTCCAAAAATTTCTCAGCTCTTTTATCACTGTAACCTTTATTTAGTCTTTGATTGAATAGCTTAATAAACTCTTTGGCTTCATAGAAATTAATTTTTTCATCTTCTTTTAAAACAAGTGAATCGAGTACTTGGTCAACTAAATAGATTGATGGCTGAGAAAATGTGCTGACCCAAGGCTCTGGCGACTTAGGCTTTGTTACCACATATTCAAAACTTGGCTCGCATATTTTTTTCTCTTCTTTTTGTTCTTTTGGAAAAAATGATTCAACTGGACATACTTCATGCGAATAAATGGGAGCTGGCTGAGAGACAAAGTAGCTTGGAAGGACAGATTGCTGCGTTTGATAGACTGGTGGTGCTATTGAATAGATTTCTTGAGGATAGTCGCATATAACGCTTGATTTTTCTTCATATGACTTTGGAACCAAATGTTTTAATTCGCTCAGACCTTCCTTATCCAAATCTATCAAGGTAAGTGCGTCTAAATCACCTTCTAAAATAACTTTATTGCTTTCTTTAGATTCGGCAGCCAATGTTAGACCTTGAGGAGGTCGGATGCCTTTAACAAAATCAGGGAGCTCTTCAGCCTTTTTAAGATAGGGTCCATATTTAGAGGTATACTCTTCTGGATTCGTTTTAACAACACCTAAATCTCTAAATTCCCTTGTAACACTGCAGGTTGGACTTTCCCATTGGATGATTACATTTTTGGGCTTTTCATAGTAGGGACCTGTATCTGTAGGCTTGTGGTGAATAACACGTCTTCTAGTAGCTTTGGAGCCCAACCATCGTTCAACAACTACCGGTTGAGGTTTTGGAGGCAACTGCGGTAATCTTTCAATTATAACTTTGCGCGGTGGTGGAGGAACTTTTTTAGCTGGAAGAGTTATAACCTTGGTCTCTAAAGTTTTAGCTGCTATTGGTGGAGCTTCTCGTAGAACCAAAGGAGGAGGTGTTTCGGGTCTTGACGGCTGTTGTCGAATGCAAACTGGAGGCGCAGGTGGAGGAACAACTACTTTTTCATGCTGGATAACGATGTCACCATGAGGTACTGGCGAAGGAGGCCTCAAATATCTAACAGAAACTTCCTGAGTGTATTGACAAGTTTCTGTAGGCTTTTTAGTGACTATCTCAGGATTTTCGTCTTTATTTATCGGATACTCAGCTAGTGGAATAGCTCCAGTCCAGCATACAGTCTCTTTTTTTGGCTGTTTAGTATAAGTTGGGACCGATTCACTCTCACTAACATATTCTATTGGAACTGTTGATCCATACTCATAAGTCCATTTCGACTTACGAGATTTTTTTTTTGGCTTAGATGGAGCAGGAGCCGAAGAAATTGGCTGACAAATAGCTTCAGGTATGGTTGGAGTAACATAGACAGCTTCTACTGGTGCATTCTGGAACGGCACTTGGCTGCCCATTGACTCAAATGCTTGTCTTATTAGTTCCTCTTCTTCTGACGAGGGACTTGATTCTTCTGGAACTTCATAATCATAAGCATAAAATGCCATTTTAAAAAAAAAATTTTAAATTAATATTAAAAAAGCGCTTGATTTGGGCTTTATGTTTTTGTTTTGTATTCTATTTTAAGGCAAAGCAATTGGAATTTAAAAAGTTATGTTCTAAGCGAATTTCTTGCAAGGTCAAACTATTCCAATAATGGAATTCATCAGCTATTCAAGAAATTTGAGAATTTTTCAAAAATATAATATAATGTATGGTTTTAAAATCTAGTGATGCAACATATTTTTTGAATTTTAAAAATAAAAATAATTTTTTTCCATTTGAACCAAAAGTTATAAGTTTCTTTTTTTGTTCATAAATCACTGAATTTGTTTAAACCGCTAATTAGTTTTTCATTTAAAAAAACACGCTTTTATTTTATAAAATAAAAAATTCAAAACATAAGATTTTTCTGAAATAAAATTTAAAAAAAGTTATATTAAACTTTTTTGCTATAGTATTTTTAAAATATAAATAAACAACATTAACCAAACTTCTTATAGCGAGTAGAACAGCCTTTATTGTTCAAATTCACAATTAATTATACTTCACATTGCCTCTATCGAGTTCTCAATTACTTGGTTTAGCAATTACCAATTATTGATCAATTATATTAATTTCGCTGAGATAAAAGGATTTAAATATACTTTTTAAATAATGTTTAAAAATATTTTAAATATAATTTTTAACAAAGGTGTTAATAGTTAAATTCTAATGTTTTTTTTTAAAAGCCATTTTTTTAATTTTTCTGAATTAATTTGTCAAAAGTGTATTTAATCAAAAAATTTAATTTTCCAAAAAAATTCCTACACATATTTTTATATTTTTTTAACAGGATTTTAATGAATATTTCAACTAAACTTTTAAGGAAAGTTAAATAATTTTTAAAATTTTTATTACATTCATAAAAAATGAATTTTTAAATCTATTAGATCTTCATTTAGGATACAAAAATCGGTAGAATTTAATTAAAATCATAAATTTATTTTATTTGCTCTTATCATATCTAACAAATTTATTGAAAAAAAAAACAAAGAGTCGTTTTATTTACTTTGTTTAAGAAACTTAAAAAACAACTAGAAAAATAATTATACACCTTAATTTTTTTGCTCTATTCAATTTAATTTAATGAATTGTTTCTTTAACAATTACCAAAATTGCCATGAATTATTTATGACTAATGTGCTTTTTTTTTTAAATTTTTTTTACTAGTCAACATATTTGAAAAATTTTTAAATTTTATTAAAATATTTTGAGATATTAATAGTCAATAGACCATTATAAACACTATCGAGTATTTATAATCCTCTAATAGGGTCTTTAATTTATTACAAATGCTTAGTCGTTTGTCAGGCTTCACATACTAACTTTCATAAATTACAAGTATTACAATTAACTACTTGAAAATCTTATTTTTTCTTGAAAATCACAAAATTGACACAATCAAAAACAGCTTTAAAAAAACTCTTTGTAAAATATACTTTCTCTACAAAAACGAGTTCATTCTATCACTCATAAAGGACTATGAGGATTTTTTTGATTGAGAGCTCAATACATCCGAAAAAAAGTCTCTTTTATCAATTTTTGTCCATAAATTTCCACGTGAGTGTTTTACAACAGCCAAATATTTCAAATCTAAAAGTTTACCTTTCTTAATATTACCATATCCATTTGCATGTTTCGAGATAATTTGAAACTAACAATTTAATACTTTATGCATATTTCACTTTTTTTTTTATATGAACAAAAGCTAAAGGAGTTTCATTACTCAAAGTCTTTTTAAAATAAAAAAAAACTATTTGAAGAAAAAAAAATTATTTAGATTTAAATTTTAAAATGCACTTAAAATTTTTATTTAAAAAAATCATTTAGATTTGTGAAAAATTCGGTAAATAACAATAACAATGGCAAATAATACAAATATACAATAAATTATAATTATTTGATAAAATGCAAAGTCGAAACAAATTATTTTAAGTACAACTGGATTTAATTTATCTGATTTAACCTCATTCAAAGATCTCGATATTTCATTGTAATGAAAATAAATTTTTAAAATTTCCTTTTGACTCTCTCCTTTAGCTGTATTATTTGTACTATTTACAGTATCTTTCCTTAACTCGGAGTCGAAAACCCAATAATTGCCACAAATAAACCAAATTAACAGTAACAAAAGCAGAGATTGTCTTATGAAATAAAAAACACCGTATCTCATAGTGTGGGAATCAACTAGCTTGATTGGTTGTTGAGTTTTTTTATGATGCCGATACAAATGCTTATGAGTCGAGTATTTATTGCCATATCGTCCATTAAAATAGTGATTACCTAGGCTATTATCACTAAGACTTTTTGTTCTCTTTTGTGATCTTGTTCGTCTTTTTTTTCCTGTATTTAAATCACTTGATGATCTAGAGCGTTTAAATCCCACAAAGTCTTGGACCGAACTGCGACTTCGTCTTGCTTTTGAAGCCACACTGCCTGCAGAGCTTTTGCTTCCTAAATTTTCATATTTCTCAAAATTATTTTCTCTTTTTCGATCACTTGTGTTCTCACTTCTATTCGAAATTGAATTTAAACTCGCATTGAATTTCAGAATCGAACCAGAATTTGACTGTGCCAGATTTCGGCTTAGATTTGAGTTTGTTTCGGAAAACTGATAGATGGATGGTTGATGCTGTATTGCAGAATTAACTTCTCTCGTTGTTTTACGAATAATTCTTTTACAAGGATTAAAGCAACAACAGTCACAGCAGAAAAAATTCAGAACAAAAGTTGAGCAGCAACTAAGTTTAACATTAAATTTGTCACAAGCCGATAACTCCGAATAATTGTTACCTGAATTTTCGTACAAAGAACCCGACGCATAATTCGACAAAAATAGCGAGGCGTTAAACCGGTTTACTACAAGACGCCAAATAAGATGTTCATACATTTTTGCTATGATGGACTTAGAATAACTAAAAGGACATGAAAAATACAAAAATATGTTCACAAGGCCAACAACACCGAAAACTAGCAAATATGTGGGAATTTTTCTATAGTTTCCGCAATATTCTAAACCAAGAGTGCCAATAACAATAAAAGACAAGTATGCACATATGGAAATCATGGATATTAAAGCTATAAAAGCATATTTTAACGTGGACGTGGTAATTACTGTGTTTATTTTGGGATCGTGCACATGACTGCGAAGCTTTTTGTAGTTGGTTCTAGAATTTTGCATAGTTTCATTTAAATTTGGTTCTGATCTTGGATTATTTTGGGCCAAATTAAGCTCGCTCGAAATTTGGTTAGTATTCGTATTTGCATTGTCTAATCTTGATCGTGAAATTTCGTCACATATTTGATGATTAAACACACAATTTGCATTTGAATTATTTGTTTGTATACCTGTATTAGTAGACCACAAATTATTGTCTAAAAATTTATTTGGATTTCCGACGCTTTGAATACATTTGTTTGAAATAAGAGAATTGATATGATGTTGAGACGAGCGGACCATTAATTCAGTCAAATTAACTCTTTATGATCATTTGAATTATAGTTCTGTACCCTCTGAATAATTGAGTTAGATGACTAATTGAGTTAATAATTTTCTCCCACAACACAGGTAAAAGTTTGTTAACATCAAAAATAAAATAAAATATTAAATTTTTTCTTAGTAAAATTGTATCATTCTTGATACCAGTTACTAAGATCTAAAATAAAAAATTTTTTTATTATGAAAATATTTGAAATATTTTTAGAGTTTAATTTAAATTTATCTTATCACCAAAAATAGAAATTATAAGTTAAAACTTCAAGTTATCTTAATAAAAACAGCTTAAATTAAAAAAGAAAGAAAGAATGTTTTTAGCAAAAAACTTTTTACTTTTTAATTACTTTTTTTAATTAGAACTTTATTTAAAGCATTCAGGAGTATTTCATGCTTTGTTGAATATGGCATCTAATTTTTTTTTAAACTCGTAGTTGCTAAAAGTGTGGAATAACATTTAAAATAAGAGAAAATATTTTTTTTATGGTTAATTACATTAATTTACATTATGTTATGTCTATTAAAAAAGTTTGATGCAAAAGAATAATTTTTACCTTTATATTTGTTTTTTTAACAATTTTTTCATCATAAAATTATATTTTGATAAAATTTTTAAAAATTATATGCTGGTTCAAAATTCTTATCCTAATGATTAAAATTAAACTCAAAAGATCTTTTTGATTTTGAAAATTTGATACAAAAAATCTTTAATTTAAATTATAATTTAGGTCATAAACCTTTATATAGATTAAAATCTACTTAAAAGCTTTTGTTTTTTTTAATATTGGTATAATTTCTGTGTCCGAAATGCAACTAATTCTATAACTAATTTTTTTAAATTTAATATATAAATTCTTAGGCTACAAAGAGAAATTTAGCCATAACATTTATCTTCTGATTTTTGGGTATCAATTCTTAAAGAAAGAAATATTTTTTTAATTTTTAAATTAAAAAAAAAATATATTTTACAATCATTTTAATTTAATTTATATTCAAAATTCATAATAATATGCAAAAAGTAGTGATGTAAGAACCTTTGAAAAAATTTATGTAAAGCAAGACCAAATTTTGCATAAAATCTTAAATTTAAAAATTTTAAATAACTGTGTTTTGATGTATTTAAAAAATCGATTTAAAACTTAACTACAGTTGCTATTTATTTTCGAGCTTTATTACAAAAGTTAATAGCTTAGTAGCTGTGAGTGTAGGAGATTGCGTCATTTTAGAGTCAGGTCTGAATTTAAAATATTTACTGTCAGAAGCTTACATAATTTGTTTTGACTACCAATTTTACACCGAGAACGAATTTTTTAAATTGAATAAGTAATTTAAAAGATTGATTCGTGCTAAAGACATTTAAAAGGTACACTAAGTAAGAAATTTGAGAACTTAAAAACAATACTTAAAATAAAATTTAAATGATATGAATAAAGGTTTAGTTGGGTTTTATTTGTGACGTTTTTCTGTTTTTTATTACCTATAAACAGTTAAAAAAATTCAATATTAGGTAACTAAAATAATGTCTATATTAAAAATAAGCTGTGTGGCAAATTTGTTTTTTGCTTAACAACAGGAGTTCGAAATTTTTAATTTAAGTTTTGAAAAGAGAAATAATTATAAATAAAATTAAATTTGTTTGTTTAAAAAATGACTTCAGTTTGTTTTTAATAAAAAAATATAAATTTTTTCATGATATTAATAGGAGAGATGGTGAAATTGGAAAAAAATCACAAAAGCAGAGCAAATTTTGAAGGGTTATATTTTTGATATTCTGTGGTTAACTTGACATAAAAATAATTTAACTTCAATTATTTGAAAATTTTCGATTTAATCCGAGAGAAATTTTTTCTATGGATTGTCTTCAGAATTTAAGACATTTCTGAATAAAATTTTTATTTTATAAAGCATTTATGCAATAATTTTGAGGCCAATATGTTAGTTCATGAAACTGTTACAGAATAATTTGAAATTTAAGCAGGGATGCGCCAAGGATGCATATTAACCCGATTGCTTTTCTTGATTTGTATTTATCATTTTTATTATTAAAGTTTATGTTTTGTGAGCAAATGGTATCTCAGTCAGTTAAAAAATATTTGTAGTTATAGAGTATTTTTAAGCGATAATAAGAGAATAAACAGTATAAAACATTGATCTTGGACACTAGTTCAAATTCATTACAATCTTTTTTTTAGGTCCTATTTCAAATAAGTCTTTAACGATTATTACTTTTTTGTTGAATAAAAAAATATATAATAAATAAAAAAGGGATTAATTAGTTAAAATTTATTAGAATTTATTGGACTAAAATTTTCATATAATTAGAATAAAACTTTAACAAAAAAATCTAAAAATTGGCAAAAAAAAAAAGAGATAAATAAAATAAAAAACGATTTTTTCTAGCAAGAGCCAGAATTAGATGGATCAGAACTAAACGATAATTCAAAACTATCATTATTTAAAGTAACACTAGACTCTCCAATCGAGCTTATAGTTGATTCATTCATGAAAAAACTAAATGTATCATCAGTAAAAGTAAAATCATCTTCTTCATCACCAATGGTCTCAGTGTCATCTTGCTCCAAAAAATTGTCTTCATAGCACACTTGATTAAATCTAATTTCATTTTGGTCAATTAGATTCAGTATTTTTCTCAATTCTACAATTACTGAATCAATGTGAGGTGCTTCAGTTGGACTTTTTTTCGATTCTAGTGTATACATTCTAATTTGTTTGAACAAATCCATTGTTTTCTGCATGTGCACTATAGGCAAGTCAATCAAATTGGCTAGAGTCAAATTGTTCGATTGAGTTTCATTCAAAAAAAGCCTAAATTGTTTAGAATGAGAAACAAGTTCGCTTAGCAAATCTTTGGCTTTCGTATATCCTTTAACATATGTGCTAAATGCTTCTTTGAACAAGCTTATTTTTTGTGTATACAACTGACCAATTTTTGTGTATAAATCATACGCCGACCATTTGTCCATTGATCTCAAAAAGTTTTCACTTATAATCAATATTTTTTCGACATTTTGAAACAAAGTAAAATAGTCTTGTTGTTGAATGAAAAAGCCTCTCAACGGTCTTGCAAAAGTAGCCACTGATAAACTCAAATAGGACACAAAGTTTGCTTCTATTTCAATCAAATTTCCGATCAGTTGTGTTCTTATTTGGTTAAATTTGTCCATTTTCAATGATTCATAGTTCATTGTTGACTTTAATTTATCAATGTTGCATTTTGATTTTGATTCTATTGTCAAGTCACACTCTGAATATGAATTTGTTGTATTTGTAACTGTAGTAATTGACAGATTTGTATCCATGTTTGGCTCACATGTTTGTTTTTCTGTTGATTCATTGTAGCGAGATAACGTTTCATAGCCAGTATCCACTCCTGATTCGCATTTAATCATTTTACTCGCACGACAACATTCTTTTTGGCACAAAACATACTCATTCGATGATTTAATAATTGAGCATTTTGTTTTACATTCAATTTGTTGTTGATTTTGTTGTTCAATAAAAGTTGTCGATAAAGTTGTATTTGTTGGTTGAGCACATGATAGCCATAAAGATGGTTTTAATAATTTTGAAATAATATTTGTATTTTTTGATCTTTGGACTTTTTTATTTTGTCCTTTAATTTTACCATAAACAGGCATTATATTCATGTTTTTACAGACGCGAGAATTTTTTTCGTCATTAAATAGTGGACGATATATAGTTAATTTTAATAGATCATTATTATTTGATTTTATTAGAGATAGAATGGATTTAATTCTAGCTCGACAACAGTTAATATTATTAACTTTTATTATGAGATCTCCTTTTTTCAAGCCCGATCTATCAGACACACTATTTTGAGCAATTGATTCTACATAACTTGGACAATAACCTGCAATAACAAATCCGAATGAGTTAGTTGACTTAGACTCATCCTTGTTTTGTAAAAGATTCAATTCAATTTGCTCGTAAGCAACATTTTTAACTTTTACATATCTAGGCATTATTTTTGTGTCATTTTCGGACTTACTAACCATTGGTACCGGAGTTGATTTTTTGGAATTAAAAAATTTCAAAGACATTTCTGTACTAAATATAAGGTAAAAAAATTGATTTTTAAATTGGTTATGTAATTTTATCTAAAAATAAAAAAAATGTTATTTATACAAATATTCTTTTAGAACAGCAAGAAATTGATTTAACACTTGTTCATTTGAAATATTTTGAATAGAAAAAAAATTAAAATAAGAGCCGACAATTAAAATATGCATTTAACACGTGTCAGAGTAATCTCATTAAGATTTAATTAAAAACATCTTTTAACCCTATAAAAAAATTTGCTTTACTATAACAAGATTAAGTTGTTTAAGCATCTCTGGCTGAGTACTGTTCCTTACGTTAACACCATTTGTTCTCTAGCTGTGTTATAAGAAATAACTCCGCAACAAAAAAATAAGAAATGGCATATTTTTCAATCCTAGCTTTTGTATTTTGTGTATTGATAAAAGTATCTTTTTTTGAAGTAGTAAACAAATTCAATACCGTTAAGTGGAAAAGATAATCTGATAAAAAATAATTGTTGAAATTATTAGGTAAGTTTTGCGTTTCAAAGTAGAGCGCTTTAAAGATTTCAACTTTATTAAACTGACCTAACTGGCTTGAAACTGGAATGTAAATAAAAGACTCAAGTAGAGTTTTTATACCGAATATACGGTTCATTCACAGTGTTAGATAGGTTATAGTGTTTGCTAGAGATTTGATCTTAAGATTTTTGTGACACATAGTAAAGAAAGTCTATTTATAAGCCGAGTTAAGTTTATCAGTCGACAATCGCATTGAATCAAGTGGAAGAGATTAGAATCTAATACACCTTTATCTGAGAAATCTACTGGAAATATCAAACTGTTTTTCCTAAAGAATAAAAAAAAAAACGTGAACTATGTGACTTAAATATAAGAAGAAATAGGAGAATAAAACTAGTCATTAGATTTAATGATAAGTTGAATTTAAGAAAAAAATTGACATTTTTAATTTTTCCCTCTTGTCTCGTCCACATTCTCGTATCAATTGACTAAATGTTGACAAGCTAACTAATTGACCACCTATTGAAATTAGATTATGTCTTATCGATAAATCTAATTCTTAATTGATTATTTTTCCCTTAGTGAATTATTTCAAATTGGCCTTATCTATTCAATTTAGAAATAATTTCTGTCGTTTAAGCTCGGGAATTATTCTTAAATACCTTAGAGGCTTACATAATTTGCACCTAAAATTTCAAATAAGCATGTTGAATGCTGATTAGCGATTGATTAATAAAATCCAATAGTACAAATTATATTACAATCATAAAAATGAACTAATTTTTGAGACCATAACAAAAATTGATTACATTATCAAATTTTTTGACTGTTATTTTACAACAGAAACATTTAATTTTAAATTCAAAAGAAAATTAAAAGTCCATTAGCATTTTTTAAAAGCTTAATGATCTATCTATTTGATTAAAAATGATTTTTATATTAGTTTGTATTTCTAATCCTGCACTAAAAAAAAAACATAGTTTCAATCTTTGCTGTCCGTGGATTCCCTCAAATTATTTAAAAATAAATTTAAAATAAAATAATTAAATTAATAGTTTTTAAAAGCAACCTGATTACCAGTGTTTTATAGAAATAAAAAAATTTAAGTTTTTAGAAATTTTTTTTTTCCTTTTAAAACGAAAAGATATTTGAAAAATGATTACTTATTTTTCTATATTTTTTTTCAACATTTCCCTTGAGGTGTTGTTTTTAAAATAAATAAACAAAACTAAATAAATTGGATTCTATATTTTCAAGGGAGACACGATACCTCTTAAAAAATCAAAATTCCTAAAATATTAAATTGAAATATTCTTCTATAAAGACCTATACTGCATTATTATTTCAAAATATTACTAGTTTAGAACAGAATTTATACACTTAACAATCTATTAGTTATTTTTTTCAGTCTTTTATTAAATTTAAAAAAATAGTTAAATTCACAGATTAAATACTAATTGAATATGATCATTTTGAATTATTTTGTCTTAATTAACAAAAAATTTTTATAATAGAACAATTAGTTTTGGATAAACGAAAACAAAAATTCATTTTAATCCTCTAATAAGCATGAATTGGTAGTTCTCTTAAATATATTATAAGAAACTAAAAGATACTGTATCATTTAAAAAAATTTGACTTAAAAATAAAATATGGCATTGAATTAAAAAGTTCCTCCTAAAAATTGAAGATAAATATATCTTCTAAAAAATCTGATATTTTATTTTCTTGATTAATTCGCATTCACCGTTTGAACCTCAATATTGATTTTTATTTAAATATTCAAATATTTTTTATCACAATAAAATACTTTAAAAATTTATTTAAAATTAAATCTCAGCTTGTTGCTTGGTATTTATTCTGCATGAAAACGCAATACTTTATCTTTTTTCTATGTTGATGAGATTGCTCGCAATAAAAATGCCAATTAATTGATTACAACATCATAAAAAATTATAACTAAAAAAATATTCGCCAAAGAATGTAAATCTTAAACAAAATTGACATTTATTTCCTATTTATTTTTTATAGATAAATAAACAACCAATTTGTCATGAACCTTGTTTCGGGACACAAAGGGCGAGTAGTTACCAATAAATTACCAATTAATCTAAGTTGTAAAACTATTATCGATTATTTAGATAAATAAAATAACACAGCGCTAATGTAAAATAACGAGCTTATAAGTACAATACAGAAATCCTCTGATATTTGTAAAAAAATTGTTGATTGTTTGAATTTACATTTCAACACCTTTATTAAATGACTTGTATCGAATTTATCCATTAGAGTTAAAAATGCAAATTTTCATTCTCTTAAAAAGTCTTGGTTTTTTCGTTACTTTTAATCGTTCCGCTCTAAACTCATTTCATGTCTATTCAAAATAATTGGAATTTAATTACGCAGATTGCTTTCCCAATGAGGAATTTAACTTGATAATTTTTTTCTTAACTTTGATATTTAAATTTTGTATTGCTAATTTTGAAAAAATTTTACTGCCAATTTTCATGATTCAATAAGTCATTTAGATCAAAACCGCTAAATAATATTTAACCATTGTTCGCTTTATCTTTTGTTTCCCGAAAGAAAAAAGCAAACAAGTATTTGAAACTTCTCAACAAAAAATAAGATAATTTTTTTTTTAAATTATCGCAAAAAATATTAATCAGAGCTTATTTATTTGTAGATGTAAGAAAAAAAAGATCACTTTATTGTTTCTCTCTATAAGTAATAAAGTTTTATTACAGGCTCTTCTTTAAATAGCTTTTTTATACCGTAAGATAACGAAATTATTTATAGCTTTAAAAAAATTTGAAAAATTTCAATTCTTTTGAAAAAAAATTAAATTCAAGAAAAAATAATTCGCTTGATTAAATTACAGATTTTTAATTGATCAAATATCAAATATTCAACTAAAGAAAAAAATTCTAAATTACAATTTATTAAAGGTCACATTTTTACTACTGGAATTTAATAATTAATTTATTTTAATAAGAAAAGTTTTTTTAAATAGTTTGGTTTTTAAAATTTTGAACTAAAAGACTATTCCATGTAAATTGAACGATTTAAAAATTTGAAAAAAAATGTTCGGTATTTCCTCAAATGGAATAAATTTGTTACTATCTCAGTCAAAAATAATTTTTCGTTTAGTTATTATTTTTTTTCAAAAAATGTGCCTGATAAAAATAAGCTAAAAATTTTTTAATAGGGTCACATTTTTCAAATGAAAAATTATCGAATAATTATCCTTTGATGAACGAACTTTCTTAAATTTAATGAAATACAGTAATACTTAAATCTATTTTTTGTTATATCAATTTTTTAATATTATTTTTGAAAATCTTTTGATAAAATAATTCATATTTTTTAAAATGAAATAAAAAAAAACATTCTTTTGATAACTTTATTTACAAGTAAAAATAGAAAATTAATTGGAAATACACTAAAATGGATATTTACATTTTAGAAAAATCATAAACTGTCATTTGATAGACTGGATGATTCGGTTAATTCATTATTAAAATCCTTTGTACAAATTTCACAAGATTCATTAAAAAATGTGATAAAAGAATTTTGGGTATCATCTTGCTCCAAAACATTGTCATCATAGCACACTTGATTAAATCTAATTTCATTTTGGCCAATTAGATTCAGTATTTTTCTCAATTCTACAATAACTGAATCAATGTGAGGTGCTTCAGTTGGGCTTTTTTTCGATTCTAGTGTATACATTCTAATTTGTTTGAACAAATCCATTGTTTTCTGCATGTGCACTATAGGCAAGTCAATCAAATTGGCTAGAGTCAAATTGTTCGATTGAGTTTCATTCAAAAAAAGCCTAAATTGTTTAGAATGAGAAACAAGTTCGCTTAGCAAATCTTTGGCTTTCGTATATCCTTTAACATATGTGCTAAATGCTTCTTTGAACAAGCTTATTTTTTGTGTATACAACTGACCAATTTTTGTGTATAAATCATACGCCGACCATTTGTCCATTGATCTCAAAAAGTTTTCACTTATAATCAATATTTTTTCGACATTTTGAAACAAAGTAAAATAGTCTTGTTGTTGAATGAAAAAGCCTCTCAACGGTCTTGCAAAAGTAGCCACTGATAAACTCAAATAGGACACAAAGTTTGCTTCTATTTCAATCAAATTTCCGATCAGTTGTGTTCTTATTTGGTTAAATTTGTCCATTTTCAATGATTCATAGTTCATTGTTGACTTTAATTTATCAATGTTGCATTTTGATTTTGATTCTATTGTCAAGTCACACTCTGAATATGAATTTGTTGTATTTGTAACTGTAGTAATTGACAGATTTGTATCCATGTTTGGCTCACATGTTTGTTTTTCTGTTGATTCATTGTAGCGAGATAACGTTTCATAGCCAGTATCCACTCCTGATTCGCATTTAATCATTTTACTCGCACGACAACATTCTTTTTGGCACAAAACATACTCATTCGATGATTTAATAATTGAGCATTTTGTTTTACATTCAATTTGTTGTTGATTTTGTTGTTCAATAAAAGTTGTCGATAAAGTTGTATTTGTTGGTTGAGCACATGATAGCCATAAAGATGGTTTTAATAATTTTGAAATAATATTTGTATTTTTTGATCTTTGGACTTTTTTATTTATTATTGGCTTTAGGAAATTATTTTGATCTTTAATTAAGTTTGATAATTGATATGCTGTTTCTGAATTTTTTAATCTTCTATAAATTGTTAACTCTAGTTTGCTCTCGCTATGTCTTATTAGATTAACTATGGTTTTCTTTGTTGCTCTAAAGCAATTGACTCCATTAATTTCAATCAATAGATCTCCGGGTTTGATTCCATTTTGCTCGGAGTGGCTGTCTTGTTTCACTTTTTGAATAAAACAAGGACAATATCCATCAATTGTGAATGTATTAAAAGTGTTTTTTACATCTTCTTTATTGAAATTAATACTGAACAATAGACGCAAGTAAACCAAATTTTTTAGTTTTACGTATTCTGGTATACTAGAGCTCGAAACAATTTTCTGATTATTTGTCATTTTTGGTTTCTATTAATCTTAAATAAAGTGTTTTATTGAGATAACAGTTATTTATAGTGAGTAGTAGAATCAATTAAAAGTTGAACATCCGACAAGTTATTTCAAACAAGCAAACACAAATAACAGACATTGGGATTGAGTTTTCATGAGAACTAATGCTAATTAAGCTTTGAGTTTATTTTTTTATTGCTCCATCCCTAAAAGTCGGTCTCAATAAGTAACGTTAAATTACTAATTAACTTTAAAGAATCAAAGCCGATGATGTCAATATTATATAAAATTTTCATCCTTTTTTTAATAATTCAAAAGTAAATTTACAAAGTAGAAGTTTGATGAAGCTAAAATATCCAAAGCCTATAAATTTGTTTCAAAACTTTCGATTTATTATTATGCAATGGTTTTATCTTATCTTAGGAAATTAATTGAATCATAATCGAAATATTTTACATGAAAATATTATGCCCAATTAGTGAAGAATATAGCAAACAGTATAATAAGTGATTAATTAAGATTAAAGGTGAAAGTTAAGCATGTTCAACCAAGATAAACTATTTATTACTTAATTGGTATCTTAATTTTTTATCTATATATTTTTCTTACAGGATTCATCATATAATTGGCTTCATATGAATAATTTCAGGAACAAACGTTTAAAACGATAAAATATTGAGTAAAAAGGACGTTTTATTTTTTATTAAGTTTTAAATGTAATTATAGAAAACAGGGATCAGATGATACACTTTATAGATAAATTTAAAAAAGTTTTAAAAATTAATAATGTTTCTAGGGATTTTTTTATAAGAAAAAAAAATTATTTTTTTTAGATATCAAAACAAAAGAAAATGATCGTTTTGGAACAATTTTATAATCAGTATAATGGGTTTTCGAAGATCTAGCTCAGAAACTTTTAAAAATGTACAGTTATAAGCAAAAAACGCAAATTTCAAGAAATAATTCCAGAAACGATGACCTGACTTGTTGCCTTAAAAAAATTGATAAAGTTACTCAAGTTTCAATTTTATACGAAGATAAAATAGAAAATATTGCAAATAAAGCAAGAAGATGCATTTACACCAAAAAACTGAAAATAAGATCAATTTTATTCAAGAAAATGATAAAAATGTTGATCAGACCATCGTTTTTTTCTGAAAAAATTTATCCGAGAAACGCAAATCTGAAATTGAAAAAGTTGATCATACAATTTTAATTAATATATAAAATAATTTTAAAAAGGTTAAAAATTTATATTTTTATTGTTTATATTTAATATTTTATTTTAGCATGTAATCTGTGATGTAGTAACGTCAAATAATACCCACATATCAATAAACCAGATGCCTGACATGATTTGTTCCAGTAAAGAAAAAAATATTACTGATAGTTTATTTGTAAAAAAGAGCTTTCAATTTAGCAAAAATGAACCAATATTAAAGAATAATTATTATTATAATTATAATTCAAAAAAAAAATTTAATTATTTTAGAATGTTCGAACATGAATCAACCCGAAGAAATTTTGTCAATGGAAAATGCACCATATAATGACCCATTGCTGAAAAATGTATTCAAATATGTTGAAAGACAAAAGTCAATATATGAATATTTAAAAAGTGATAATTAAAAAAATTAGGTGGCGAAAAAATAATTACATGATAAATACATAGATCATTTATAAGACATGTAAATTCGAGATTATTCTTTTCCTATAACTGAATGGATTCAAATTCCATACATATTTACAATTTATTCCAACCTACACTCTATTTGCTTGGCAAGCAAATAGAAAAAAAAATTCATAATATTCTTATTTCACAAGCTCAACGTCAAGATTTTGGTTACTCAGATGTATTTTTTTCCGTATTTATGACAGCATACATTATTTTGGCTTAAGCAAGTATCAAAGAATATATTTGTATGTACATTTGACTATACATGCTTTTTTAAAGGATCCAAAAGTATGGTCACTTATGACAGTTGTTCAATGAAGTGTAGAGAATGTCCCTTAAGTTATCAGCTAATTATAAATTTTAGAAAAAATAAAAAAAATAAAAAAAAATTATAATACTTTTAATTTTATTAAAATTCATTCATAATATTTATTAATTATTTATTTAAATATAATTTAGGCGCAGTCTGTCCATGGTCACAGTACTTTTACTTTTTTTTTCTTAATTACTAATTTTTTCAATTAGTTTTAATTAACGCTATTTGAAAGTCTGTTGAAATAATAAAATTTAATTTTTACATTTTTCATTTTTTGTTTGGGTATTTTTTTCTTTTTATAAAACAATTTAGAAAAATCTAGAATCAAAAAAATAAAAACAAGAGCACCCAAAAAGCACAAAGCAATTATACTGGAAGATTTTATTACTTTTTTAATCATCTTTTGATTTTGCGCCTCTATTTCACATTTATCTCCTCTGTACAAATAAAAACATTTGCATATAGGTCTATTATCTTCATCAGCACAATAACCACTATATGAGCATGTTTCATTTTCACAGACATCAATTTTTTTCTCACAATTAAATCCAAAATAGAGATCAGAATCTGTCTCTTTATTTTTTTGACATTCACATGAATATTTTCTTGAATTTAAATGATTTTTACATGTTGAATTGTTCAAACATGGATTTGATGCACATGGCCTAGCATCAATTTTGCATGAACGACCCGTATAAAATTTATAGCACTCGCACTGATATCGATTGTCTTTAAACTTGCAATTTCCAGAATTTGAGCAATTTGTTAGACAGTCTCCCATATCCTTTTTATATGATAACAAGTTTACAGATTGCTCGATTTCCAACTCTTCTAGTGTATCAAAATTTGGAACGTATTGGCCGTTCACTATGTTCCCTATTTCTGTTATATTTTTATATAAATCTTCATTACCTGAAAAAAATTTAAATCTTTTAAAATAATTATTTGAATAAATTACCTTTGTAAGATTGATGTTTTATAAAAGATATAGAATTAAAACCGCATACATATTTATTGAGCCATTTTTCTGTTTGAATGTCAATTAAGTTTACACAAGCGTCACTCGATCTAATTACCAATGTCTGGTCGACATATTTTAAGCCAGTTGTCCGCCCTGAAAATGATTTATTTCTAACTAAATTATCATTTGAAATCTCAATTAAATTTCCATAACAATCAGCCAAAAGCAAGTTATTGCTATGAGCTATGTAAGTAAGAAAATTAGATTCAAGCGATAAGCTTTTAATATTCGTCCAATTTTCAACATTATATATATGAATTGAAAGAAAAAATGAAATGTAAATGATAGTATTGTTAAAAAATTCCATAGCAATTATTTGACCAGACAAATGAGAAAAAGAAGAGCCTTTTGATATGAACGATATTGTAACCAAATTAAAGGAAGAGTAGCTTACAACAGTAGAAAAATCTGGTGAAACCTGCACCACTTTAATAGTTTCATCTACCTGTAAAGCATAGGATGAAACTTTTTGGATCAAATGGCTATGATTGTATTGATACATAATTTTATTTTGGTCAATGACAAAAAAATATACTGGGTTTAAACTTCGAATCAAGACAATATCAAAGTTATGATAATCATGCCTTGCTATAATCAATTTTCTCTGAAGATCGAGAATAAAAATAGAACTTCGTACCGAAAAAGCCATTGTATCTTTGGATAAAAATTCTATCAGTTGACTCTGTATGGGCAGATAATGATACAATTTGTTGTCATAAGTGTATATTGAAGTTAAATCCAAGGAGCTAACAGCATATATGGCTAAAATTTTAAATTAAATTTTGCTTTTAATTTCTAAAATAAAAAAAATTCTTACATGCTTGACAAATAAAAGGAAAAAAAATAAATAGACTTGCTGTGAATAAAATTGTTCTAAAAAACATTTTTCTAACAAAATTATTTGCATAAGATCGATCTCTTTATAGAAATTTAGATTTATATTTTCTCCTAATGTCTGATTTTAAAAATTTTCACTTTTTCATATATTTTGTTAAAAGCTATTTTTTGCATTAGAAAAAAATACCTGGTCAAATTTGTTTTCTTTTTATTTTTATCAGAAACTTTTATATCCTGATTTACCAAAAATTCAACAAGCTCAAGCCTTGATGCATTAAAGGACCAAATTATTTGGAAATTTTTCCTTGATATATTCCTCTTTAATATATCTATAAATAAATGAATTAAGATTTTTTCATATTTAGTTTGTCAAAAAAAAACACTAACAAATTTATGCAGGAGGACAAAATTAATATCTTTCAGCAAAAAATCTGTTTTAGGACATATTGCCGATCAACATGTAAAAAATTAAAGAAAATTTAGTATATTTCATTTCACTTTCAAATATACTTTTTATTTCACCAAAACGGTACACCTATAATTAAATCAATAAAAATCTAATCAAATTTTTCAATTTTTTTTTCAGGTAAAAAAGCTGAATTTTAAACTCAATGGTGCATTTTTAAAAAGGATCTACTTAAATATCACACGCAAAATTAAAAACTCTTAACACTGTTCTGCATACATTTAGTAATTTTATCTAGATTTAAAGATGAGGTTGAAAAAAACATTATAAAAGTTTTTAAAAACATGAATTATGCGACTCACACATAAATAAAATTTATTTTTATAAAAAAGTGAAAAAAACATAATCTTATTTTAATGAAGAGTTGGACATTCTATAGTATCGTGTTAGACATTCTGGCATACATTGGCAATATGGATACAATTTTTGCATTTGGTGCTGGTCATCATTATCAGGACATATGGTACAGTTACTAGAATTAGAATGAGAAGTTGTCATTTTTGGAAATTTTTTCAAGTAAAATTCGAACTCAATTTCCGAATTTACGTTCGTAATAAATAACCATTCAATTTTTTATGCATATTTATATCTAAAAAATTTGTATTTTCAAAAAATTAATATTTTATGTTTTTTTAACTTTTTGAATTTTTTAGTGCATTTATACTTTTTTTTCACTTTTTAAAAAATCATATTTTGTAATTTTTTATTTGTGTTGTTTTTAAGTTTTAACTTTTCTTATGTTTTTTCAACCTCATCCTAGATTTAAAAGGAAAAAACTTTTTAATAAAGTTTTTAAGGTGTCTTTTTTGGTTATTTAATATAATGGATAAGAAAATTAAATTTTATATTTCTTAAATTTTTTTGAAATTCAAAATGCCAAAAAACGGGAGTCACCTTTTTTAAAAGCAAAGAAAATTTTAATTTCTTGTCTAAACTTAACCAACAGTATATAGGGTTTCAAATAATCGAGCAAGTTGTGGAGCTAGTCTCGATCATCTGTTTGTATGCAACCAGTGTATCTCACATTACGTATTTACAACCAACTGATTTAAAACTTGAATTATTGATTAAAATTTTGTTTCTCTTTTTTTAAATTTTTATAAAGAAAATTCATCAATAAGACATAGCCATCATATTTAAAGTATAATAAAATCTTTGCCAAATTAAAAGATTTGATTCTGAAAGTATTTAATTTTTAGTGAAAAAAAAAATTTAATTTTTTCAACGAATATGCTTATTTTTAATAAATTAAAATTGGCACACTTCTTTTTAAAATCAAAATTTTACACTCCCATAGAATTGCATGATTTTAAAAAATATTTAAATATTATCATTGAATATCTGGGTCTGAAAGAACTGCAAATTTTTAAAGGTTTAGTTGTTTTTAGATCAAAGGGTAAAAATTTTAATTTTATGTTTTCACAGGACTTTTAGGAAGATTACAAATTTCAAGTCAACTTTTACAAATTAAAATAGCATTTAAGTTTTAAATTAGAAACTTAAATAACATCGTTACTTAGTCTCTGTATTCTTTAGGTTAAAATGTCATTAAAAAAAAACTGATGAGTTGCAACAGGGGAGGATAGTAGTTTAAAAACATCTGAAAAACTGAAGCATTGAGAATTTGGAAAAAATCAAAACTAAAAGTCTTAAATTCAAATTAAAAATTCGATTGTAAAATAAACTATCTACAAAAAAAATTTAGTAGATGATGAATATTTTATCGACCAAAAATAATCTTTTTAAAGACAATAAAATCAGTTTTTAAAAATTTTCATACAAACTTAGTACTTGCGTTAATTTAATAATTTACACTTATAAGATTGGAAGTAAATCTTTAAAAATTTAAACAAGATTTTTTGAATTAAGTAGAGGATACTCTCTTATTTTTTTTATTAAAAAATATCGTTTGGGTTGTACCCTGGCGGTTTGGAATGGAGCTTAGAGCTTAGTCCTTCCTTTCAGTCACATGTTCTTTATTTCAAACTTTAGAACAAATTTAATAAGTAAAGAGAAAAACAGGATAAAAATATATGCTTTTAGAAAGAAAAGAAACAATTTTAGTTAGAATGAATGTTTTTGAGACAAAAAAGTATTAAAAAAAAAAATTAAAAAAAAAAAAAACAATATTATATTAATTGTTGATTTTTTTTTAATTTGGCTAATTATTATGCATTTTGTTTTATAGTAGAGGATGCTCAATTTAAAAATACTAATAAAAAATTAAAATTTATTTTCTGTAAAATCAAATGAAAGAAAAGCATCAGAACACAATACATTAGATTAAAATGAAAAAATGGCTAATTTGAAGTGATACGCTCTGTGGAATTGAAAGTTCGACAAATTGTGAGTTAGACAAATAAAACTTAAATCTTCAGCTGATACTTTTTACTTCGTCCTTATTTCTTATCACATCCTAAACTATTTTCAAAAGTAAATATTCAATTAATTTCACATGTAAATTAAAGTTAACTTGTGGAAAAAATCTTACACTATTTAAAGATCAAAAATAATTTTAAATGAAACAAAAAAATTTATTTAATTTTTTCGTTTTTAAAAATTCTATAATTAATTATTAAATAATATTTTTAATATGTAATTAAATCAGGCATAAACCCATTTTCTACATTTTTTTTTTGCTAAATTAGACGATGATATAATTTTTACAGAGTGATATACTAAAGTAGCTTAAAAATTTCTTGCATTAAATTTTAAATTATAATTAATTATTCAACATCAAATTTGGTACAGAAAAGAGTCTAAATATCCTTGAGTTAGAAAAAAAGGACAAAGTCGAGATACAAAGAGTAGAATAGTTCGATTTAAAATGGACAAAAATGTAAAACCAAGGCTAAAATGTTTGCACAAAAAATCCGATTGTAGCGGCAGTGAATGCTTTGGGGAAGAGGAATGTCCAAAAACTGGCAATAACAAACACTGTTATTCAATGTTCAAAGTATTTAGCGAAAAAAAAATTGCCGAAAAGAACGACATAGTTCTAGCTGGCTGCTGGAATGGAGAAATTGAGTGCTATCCACCAAATAAAATAGTGCAAAAATATCAAAATGAGTACAATATGAACATCTCTTCTTTGGTTCCAAAATTTCTTCTCACACCCGAGATTCAAAATAAATGTATCACATACACTCTGCCTATAGATACCACCAGCTATAGGTACAAAAATAATGTAAGTTTTTGCTGCTGCTCGTCCAGTCTGTGCAATTATGACATACTAATTACTAATGAAGAAAGTCCGTATAGAGCTATTTCACAAATTATCAAGCAGCGGACCCGTACTATATCAGCAACCACATTAGAACCTAAGTTAAATACAAACATTAACACAAACACAATTCTTGTAACTTCTCTAATTCTTATGTCCTTACTATTTATGATGCTACTAGTTGTTTTGACATTTAGAAAAAAGTGTAGTTTTTTAAAATCTAAATCCGAAACGCCAAATATCATATACAATCATCAAAATGGAAGCAACGATCAGACAAGGACCAGATTGGTGCCTTCGTCAGCCCAAATCGCACCTAATCAAAATCTTGAATTTTATAAGCAAAATAAACCAACAAATGATGAATTTAGACATTTAACTCAGCCACTTTTAAATACAACAAATGATGCAGTCTATTTTCAAAATATTGTACCTCCAAATTTGGACGTACTTCCCGAATCAATGCTCAAAACTAAACCGGTCATACATTTTGGCAATGTGTCCCAAAATGTAGAGATAATAAAACAAAACGATTTAAACGAACTTGAAAACTTCAAAGCTCAACTAGAAGAGCAACTGGCCAAAAGCAGCAAAAGCTCTTCAATTGATCTTATTGATCCGAATATTTTACCGCGTCTTGTTCGGCCGTGTGACATTTATTTGATTGAAAAAGTTTCTCAAGGTCAATTTAGCTCAGTTTGGAAGGGTAGATGCATAAACAACAAAAAAGATGATGGACAAGTACCCGAATATGGCATAAAAATATTTTTTCAGATGCAAAAAAGCTCATGGTCAAACGAAAAAGACATTTACTATTCATTATCAACCATAAATCCATATATTTTAACTCATTTTAGCTCTGATATGCACGAGCTGCCCAAGAACGATACCAATCCAAATCTCATGTTTTCTACCAATCAATACTGGATCATAACTGAATACCATTCGAATGGGTCATTATGTGATTTTTTAAAAATTAATCTACTATCGTGGTCACAAATGGTGCATATGGTTCACTCAATTTTAGAAGGCTTGGCCTATCTGCATAGTGAAAGCATTGATCCAAAAAAACAATTTGCCATAGCGCATCGAGATTTGAAGAGTAAAAATATTTTAGTTAAAAAAGATGGCCGAACATGTTGCATAGCCGATTTTGGTCTTGCACTTAAATTAAACAATCACAATAAACTTAATGGTGCAGAAATAAGAAGCAAGGTAAATTTTATTAAATAAATATTATAAAAATGACTTAAGATTTTTATATTGGTTTTTTTTTTCAGGTCGGCACTAGGCGTTATATGTCGCCCGAGCTAATAGAAGGCGCGATCGCATTCAGCAAAGAAACATTTTTAAGTAATTTAATTTTTTTTTGTTGTTGTTTAGCAGAGATTTGTCAAGAAGCACAGTCCATTTTCATGCTTAAGTAGACTTTATTTTCACGTGATGGCTTAATTTTTTTAAACCCAAGGAATTGATGTATATGCTTGTGCACTTGTGCTATGGGAAATTATTTCAAGAGGCGATTTTTACGGTACGTGATCAGACTTAAGTCTAAAGCTCATTGAAAAAAAATATCTTTTATGAGTTTTATTAATTGCTTTTGAATTAAAATCCTATTTACTCAAAGATGAAATAAGTGAATATAAATTGCCATTTGAAGACGAAGTGGGTCAAAACCCTTCATTGGAGGATATGAAAGAATTGGTAGTGGACAAGAGCTTTCGGCCAATTATTAAAGAAAATTGGCTCAAGCACCATGTAAGCACTAAATAAATTTGTCTAATATAAAAATCAATTAATTTGAAATTTTTTGCTATTTAAGAAAATAACTTCAATTGCACAAACAATTGAAGAGTGTTGGGACATTGACTTGGACGCGAGAATATCGTCCGAATGCGCTGCGTCTAGGATTAGGAAAATCTATAGAGAACTAGATTAATTACACTTTTTGGTCTATAATTTGCTTTGGGCCTAATCGTTAACATACAATGCAATTTTGATATATCGATGGGGCTTTTGTTCGTGTAAATTAAATTTTTAATTAATTTTTTTATTTTTATAAAAGAACGATTTAATTAATAAAATTAAAAAAAATATATATAAAGTTTATCTATTGTTAAGCTAAGCTATTTTGAGTCTACTAATTTTGTAATCAAATTTCAATTAGTTGTATATACAAAATGACTTAGTTGAAGACGAAACATTAATCATGGTGGAGTAAAAAAATATTGGCCAATATCCCAGTTAATTGCAAATGAAAGCATATTTTTTTTTTGTCAAGCTGAAAATTTCAATTAGCAAACACAACAAATTTTTTATATCAACTTACCTGTGTTGGTATAAAAGAGCTGCATTTTTCTTTTTTTTTTTTTTCGTTTGCCAGTGGCCCCGCAAAAATTTTGTTTTCAATTACATAATAACAAAGAAATATTTTTTTCTAATTTCCTTCAATTATCTATTTTGCTCAAGATACGCTTGGCTGTCTATTTAACATGGCCAAAGCTTTAGTTCAATTTTAAAAGAAATCACTTTATCAAAAAACAAATTATCCTATTTATCTTCTTCTTTTTTTTTTTAAATTTAAATTTAGACTTTATTTAAATAAATCTTATACTATTATGACTTACAACTACAACTTCAATCAAATAAATAAATTTTTAGCAAGTATTTATTTATTTATCAAAGTAAATTTTTAAAAATCTAAATTAAACTTTATTATTTTTTGAAAGTGAATCAGATTATGGAGAACGATGCCGAACAGCGCTCTATTTTGATCAGTGGCATCACACAAGAACTCAATATTGAATCAATACTAAAAGCTTTTTCTGACATTAGTGTTACTGGTGGTGGAGTCATTCAGAGCTATGAGTTTTATAGCCCAAATAGATTGAGAATAACTTACTTTTATCAAAAAGGTAGCTTTAAAATTTCTCAATATTCTTTTAATACAAAATTAAAGATGCTGAGAGAGTTTTGTCGCGCGGGTCAACTTACAAAATTGGAAAAATCTATTTGACTGTTTCGAGATTTTCCTATGACTATGACAGCCCTTACTCATCTAACTCTTCTCTCGTGACTGCTATTGTCAACTCAAGTCGAGCCAATACTCCGCTTGAGATCATAAAGCCGATAGATCAGAAGCGAATATTGCTAACCAATGTGCCCAGTTCGATAGAAAAGGAATATCTCGACCTTTATTTGGAATATTTGAGCGATGAAGTTGAAATAGAGCGAATTGATGTTGGTCAAGAGATAGCCAACTCAATTTTAATTACATATTCAAAGTTTATCGGTTATATATTTTTATTTTTATTTATTTATTATTTTAGTTAAAAAAAAAATGAAATTTTATTATTTTAAAGATTTTGAAAATTTAAAAAAAAAGCATAAACAAAAGCCAAAAATTTTGAAAAATACAACTACTGTGATGCCAGTGTACTTGCCGAATACAGTTGTGCTCGAATTAGAAGATGAAAAGTCCAAGAGACAATTGGACAAATATTTTAGTCCTGAAATGCTCGAGCTTTATTTTAGTAATAAAAAAAGGTATAATTTAATTAATCAAACAGTGACCAGTTAATAGAATTAAAATTTTTGTTTTTGTTGTTATAATTAAATATTTTGTTCCAATTGATTGATTTTAGTTTATGTTTTTTTTTTCGTTTTCAAAACTTCTTGCTGAATTGATTTCAATTAAAAATCACTTCAGCCCGATTGAAATCAATTTTAATTACAAAAGTTTTCTTCAAATATTTTATACTTATTAGACAAGGTTTGAATAAAAAAAAACTCAATTAAGAAATCAAACATAGCCAAATTAAAACAAAAAATTTGGTCATCTTTTTTTTTTTTCGTTTAGATCAGGTGGTCACAATGCAAAAAATGTCAAAATAGACACCCAAAAAAATTTGGCCTATGTAACATTCGAAAATTTTGAAAGTAATTAAAAAATTTTTCTAAATAAATTAAAACAATAATTGATTAAAATTGTGAAGCTGCCAAACAAGTATGCACTCGCAAGCATTCAATCAATGGTCTCAATTTACTTGCTAAGCTTTATTATGATAATATTGGACCTGACCCATTTTTGACCGAAAGCAAAATACACACGGCCAAGCTCAACGAAAAAAACAAGACAGAGAACAAGGATCAGGCGATAAAAGCGCCATACCAGGCTAATGATGTCCACCGTGACAGTTTATCTGACTCACAGCGATCAACTTACACCATTGAATCTGATTTAAGCAACGATAAAAAAAATATCTCAATTGATAAACCAAAGGTAAACTTGCCAAGTTTGGATGATCCAATTCTTTCTTTTGAAGAATATGCAATTTTGAACAATATATCTTTTAAACCAGATATAGCTTATGGGCCCGAAAAGGAAGCTACCCAAAGCTTATCAGAACATTTGAACACCAGACCAAATGCTCAATTTATTGGTGGCAAAAATGGTCACCAGATTAAAATTACTCTTCCTCCTGCCCCTAAATTAGTCGGACATAATGTTGTTTTTGATCCATATGGCAAGAAACGTGCTGATCTAGAGGCGACTTTAAATGAAGAAATCTTGAAATCTGAGCATGGAGGAAACGAAGAAATTGGCAAAAATTCAGACAAAGAAAATGGACCAATTATTGGTGGAATTTACGGTTGTAGACCGGATACTCCTAAAGTGGAAAATTCCAATATTAAAAGAATGATTCTTGATAATATTGCCCAAAATGAAAATAAAGAATCTCTTGGTGAAAATGTCCATATTAGAACTATAAATGAAGACGAATTAAATGGTTTCATTCTGGGAGGACTAAATGGACATCAAGCTAATGTTGACACGAACAAAATAAATTTCAAAGAATTAAATGGAAACCTATTTGACTATGTAAAAAAGTCTGATATAAAATGTGAGCAAAAAGTCGATGCCATTAAAAAAATAATTCAAAATTTAGAAAATAAACAAAAAATTAATTTGGAAAGTTTACTGTGCGGTCAAAAAAAGACAAAATTAGAAAATGAGTCAGACATAGCAGATGAATCAGAAAAATGTCCAACTCCGACAAATAGTCCAAAAATGGCAACATTTAAAACAGATTCGTTGAAGAACAGTATTGAGGTTAACAAAACAAGATTGGGCTCTATTCCAGAAACAAAGTTGAGTCAAAATTTTCCCTCAAAAGTTCGTGCCGTTAAAATTCCGCCATTGCCAAAAATAGTTCAAAAAGAAGCATTGAATACTTCTCTGCAAGAAACAGCCAATTCAAAAGATGTAGAGTCTAAGCCTCTAAAAGTAATACTAAAACCAAGACCATTCTCATCTGTAGATAATAGCTTTTATGACAATGGTTTTAAAGAAAAATTGAATAATAATCATATTTTGAGTCAGTACGGCAACTCGACCACAGCCGATTCAATTAATAAATTAAATCCAAAATTTGTTCAATTCTTAAAGACCAACTCCTATTTGGACAATGTGCGCAATATGTTTCCAAAAATAAACATAAGCTTAAATGAAAATCAAAAAAGGCTTTATTTTTTTGGTGCACAAAATCAAGTTGTAGAAGCCAAGGCTTTGATTAGTAAAGACTTTGAAGCTATTAAATCCTCTGTGGTCAAATTAAATTCGAAACAATTAGCTAATTTTCTTAAAAAATCGAACACTAAAGAGCAACTTGGAGATTTTTTCGAAAAATTTAAAAAAGATAATGAAAAATTTTCATTTTTTTCCTTTGATGTTTTAGTTAAAAAAGATTTAGAAGAATACATGCTAAATGTGTATTCAAATTGTCAAAGTTTTATTCCAGCAGTTCACGATTTTATAAACAAAAATGTGATTGTTGGCCAAAAAGTTGAAATAAATTCAGTTCATTTGAGCAATTCGATCAAGAACGAAGATCAAAAATGGACCAGTTTGTATTCGGATAAATACGAACATTTAATTGATTACAGACTTGAATTTCACAAAATTAGAAACAAAAATTCTGACAAAATTGAGCAAAGATGCTACTTGAAACTAACCGGTTTTAAAGAAGATATTGAAAATTTTCAAAATGAATTAGCATCAACTTATAAACTTAAAAAAATAGCTTAAATTTTTTTAATTTAAAAATACGCTAAATTATACTTATTTAAGATTTATATTTATCAACTGTAAATAAAGTATCAAACGAAATATTTAAATAAGATTTGTTTAAAATACTTAATCAAGAATTTTAATAAAAAATTTTTGTATTTTTTTTTTTTAAATAAACAAAATTCTTTTCAATTTTTATTTAAAATAATTTTTATATTTAAGATTGTTATCAAAATTTAGTGCTTTTGTTTGAAATTTTTTTGTTTTAAAATAAATTTCTTCTAATCAATTATCTCAAGTATATTTTTTAAACAACTTGATAATTAATAAATCACAAAATATAAACAACTTTATTTAGGTACTTATTGAAAACGTGATCAATAAGTACCTAAATGAAGTTGAAAAATGGCTTTTCAAGCGGAAAATGAAAAGACACTTAAGGCCTAAAAACCAAAGCTAATTTTTTAATTTTTTTTTAAATTGATACGATAGACGAATTAAACGCCTAATATTCTAGATTTTTGAATTTCATCGTCTGTTGGAACCAGGATCTGAAAGCTTACAAAACATTCAAAACAGTATCTTTCAGACTCATTAGTTCAGAAGTGCTTAATAGTTTTGACTCATCCAATTAATAAAAGACTTTAAATTCCTTATAAAAATAGTAAACATTTTGTTAGGAGCATTAGGTGGATACAGATTTAACAAATAAATAAATAATAACAGCTAAACAATATTTAAAAATTCATCTCCATATCAAAACGTATTGAAAGATTCTAACAAGAGAATAAGAGGTAAGAATATCGAATTTTACCTGAATATTTTGATAACCCAAAGCGAGGAGAAAAAAAAAAGATCGTGTCTAAAACATCAACCAGCAGACTGTATTCAGTACGAAGGGGATGCTTTACTTGAATCTTAAGAAGATTCGAATAGAGAACTTAAACAAGCTCCAACATCATCTAAAAGACACAACCCGAATGGTGCATCTTTATCAATAGGGAATATTTATAAAACTTATAATACTCAAATGAAGAAAAAAGAGTTTTTTTGGTTATTTTTTTTTAATTTTTTTTACTAAAAATATTTTTTTTATTGAGTAAATGGAAAAAATTAATTTTTTTTTGATATTCTAACTATTTATGTCTATTTAAAATAAAATTCGTGATCGAAGATCGTGACAATAACCTTTTCATCAAATTTATATCCAACAAACGAACTTACAACAATCGCCAACGAAAAAGTCGAATTTTTAAGCGATAGTTCAATAGAGTAAACGTTTCAAAACTAAAAAAAAATTGACAAAAAATTTAAAAAAAAAATTGACAAAAAATTAATATTATTATTTTTTTATTTTTTTTGGGTCTTTTATTATTTTTGTGGAATTTTTACTAAAAATATTGTGCACAAACATTAAGAATCATCAGAAACTAAGCTATTCAGGGTATTGTGAATTTATCCATCAATTCATTTCCTAATTCGTCAAATTTTTGCATACTCTTTACTTTCTGTCTTTATTCTCTATTTCCTATGATCACAGCAACGAAGCTAATAAAAATTTGTTAATAATTTTATTATTTGATCTTTTTTTACTAAATTTTTAAATAATCTATTTTAAATTTTTAAAAATTTGATCTTTGTCTCTAAAAAGACATTTTTAAATTAAATAAAAAAATTGAATTTTGGTAAAAATAATTTTGCAATTTTTTTACATAAAAAAAGTAAAATTTAAAAAATTGGCTAAATTTATGTGAAACCTAATAGAGAATAAAATTTAAAAAATATTTGATTGTTATTTAAAATTTTTAACATTTTACTTGATTTTGTTAGAATAGACAATTTTGTCATAAAAATGTCCAAAACTGAAGCGTCATCACTCTACAATTGGAAAGATGCAACTTCCGAATTCAAAAATGCATGTAACGAGTTGAACATTGGCGAATTAGTCAAAGAGCCATCGTAAGATAAATAATAAAACACTATCATATAATAAAATAGACAAAATTTATATTTATTTAGTTTTGGACTTTTTGAGGCTATGTCGGCAATAGAAATGATGGTAATAGTTAGAATTTTTTTTTCTCTTTAAATAACACTTTTGAAGGATCCGAAAATGGATGCTGGAATGACTCAGAATCAAACTCAGTCTAAAATCAAGTCTATCCAGGAAGGAATCGAAGTAATTACATAAAATTGAGTCATTAAAAAAAAATATATTTCAATTTTACAAAAGAATAAACTGTTAAAAACCGATAATTTTAGTTTTGAAGAAAAATTGGCGATTGTCGATACGACTTTACGTAATTTAGTTACATGGCTAGATGGTTCATCTCTTGCTCAAACATTATTCACTAACTTGTACTTGCATGAGCCGAATATTTTGGAAGACACCTACATGAAGAACTTTTCCATAGCTGTCTTAAAAATTGTGGATCGAATGCGAAATAAAATAAGCACTTCTGGCACTTTTGAAGAAGTAGTTTTATTATTGAAAAATTTTCAATCTAGATTTTAAAAAAAGGAAGATTTTCAACCATTGAGCTATAATTTTAAATTTGCTGAAGAAATTGCTGATAATACCGTTTTAAGCAATCTAAAATCAGCTGAAGACTCATCAGCTAAATTTTATCGAGTAAAAATATTGAATTATTTAAATTGTGCTCAAAAGTTTAAAATAATTTTTTAGCACATGAAATCCGAAATCAAAAATGAAGAAAAGAAAAATGAAGTTATTTTATTTAAATAAAAAATTATAAATTAAAAATTTTATTTTCAGGTTGAAATGTCATATGGTCTTTGGCACAGAATGAGATTTATTAGATCATTTTTTTTCTTGATGAGTTTTAATGATGAACATAAAGCATTTGTAGGAATTTAAAAAAAAAAAAAATTAAAAATAATTAATTGAAATAAATATTCGTAAACTAAAGACTACTAATTCGGAAGAAATAACAAAGCATATCAATATTTGTTTAGAATCATTGACCAAAGTTAAAGAAACACATGAGCTCGGTTCAAAACCAGAAATGGTTAAAGTTGGAAAAACAAGTAAAATTCAAATAGCTTTTAGAACATTTTTTATTTAAATTTAATTTAAATTTGATTTAAAATTTAAATGCACATTCAAAATAGTAGGCTTTAACTTGAATTTCTTAGTTATTAGGCAATTTTATCCTAAATAATATATGCTGTTAATATTTAATAAGAATTTGAAGAATTTGTGGGGTGTCACTTAAAATATGAACATATCTTAAGAAGATTTTTGACCAATTTTTAACTAATATGTTATGCAAGCAATAGAAAAATATTTGAACAAAAAATTTATTTATGATTCAATAAAAACATCCGCATGAAAAAGTTTTAAAATTCAAGTCTCATAGTTCTGATGTATCAAGATTTGTTCTAATTAACTTCATAGTTATTTACTTGTATGTTTTTTTCTTCCCCATTAAATTTAACTTCAAATTCAAGTTAATCAGTTCATGGCAGATAAAAAAACTTACTATCACCTTAAGAACCATGATCTTTTTAAAGTGTTTTGAGAACCAGATTAAAATTTTTATTCTGATCGATTTCCATCTTTAAATGACATGTTTGTAATTATACAAAAATTTTTTGAACGTATGTTAATATTTAAGTAAGACAACAATTTTGAGATTTGTTGGATATCTTAAAATTAGTTTTTGGCATTTACTGTAAACACTGGACCGTTTTGAATTAGTAGAAGCTCAAGAATTCTGCCTATTCAACAAAATATTGTTTTTATTCACTTAATTTTTTTTAAGAAATTATTAAAAAAATTTACATTGTAAATTTTAGAGAATTAAAAATTAAAATATATTTTTTTTAAGATTTCCAAGTCCTAAAAACTTTTTCCTAACTGTTCTAACTAATTTTTATTAATTTATTTGTCGAGTAGAAGTTTATGATCAAATTAAAATGGTAATGCTCAAAAATTATTATCAAAATAGATTTTTAAATATTTTGTGAGTAAAAAATTTATCGCATAATCATATTTTTCGAAGTAAACATTCAATTTTAAGCTTGTTTTTTTATGTTCCCAAATTCCAGCAAAACATTAAATGCATGCAGATTTATGCACAATACATCATAAATCTGCATGATTGTTAAAACATGTTAAATGCGTCTTTGGTTTTTCTTTTACATGAAAATATTTCTCTGAATAAAATTTTTCAATGAATTTCTTTAAAATTATCTAATTTTTTAGAAATATCAGTAAATTTTTTATTTTAAGCTTGTTAAAATTTAAATCAAAATTAATTTAAGATAGTACACATACAATTATAATTTACAGAAGTTTATTTTAATAGTAATTCTTCAAATATTGCATATTTGCATCTTCTTTAATCTGTAAACTATTCTTCTTAAAGATGTTAATGATTAATGTTTTGGAATTAATTTTTTTTTAAATACTTAAGCATCTAAAAATTTTTATTTAACGATCTGTTTTGATAATCCAACGACCACTAAATCCATTAGACCTGAAATATTTGAATTTTAAAAATTAAAAAATTGATCAAATTCAATTATTTGTTTAACATGAATGATTGCTGAAAATTTTTTTCAAAAAATTTTTTTTTTTATAAAAATTGTTCTAAGTAACAGTAATCTTGTTATCGTTAAATATTAAAATAAATAATTTTTTTATTAATAGTTTATCCGGTGGTAATGGGCTTCGAACCAACAATTAATCAGCGTTTACTTCCACCCACATTTCCTCGCTTTATACAAATACATTCTTTCGAAGAAGCTTGTGAATATTTACACGAGCTTTTCTCCAAAATGAATGATCTTGTCAATGTATCCAAGATGAAAACCTTTGACGAAATATACAATTTTGGTCTTCATTTTAGCGAAATACAATCAGTTTTTTTAAGATCTTTGTTTCAAGTAATAAAATCTATTTTAAATTAATCTATGATAACAAATCTATTCAAGCTTATAGCTCTTCCCCGATCAATGATCGAGAAAGGAATGACAATGAAAACACTTATCCTAAACAGTGTCACAAAATTTGTCTCGCCGCCAATTTTAAATCCAAAGTAAAAATTTTCTTTAAATTAAAAATAATTTATATTTTAATCAAATTATTTTATTTTTATTTTATATAAAATTTAATAAATCAAAAGATGTCCAGTCAATAATAAAGAAGCATGCTTACAGCTAGTGGACAGTTTTTTGATAAAGTGCACACCTGCTTTTGTTACTTTGTTCCAAATTTTGGGTCACAACAAAGCTAGGCAACGGGAAAAAATTGCCCATGTTTTCGAAGAGTTTGGCTTATTTCAAGATGAAGCCGACAATTTGGACAGCATTTTACATTCATATTTTGTTCAGCAAAAATTATCTTTAGTTCATTACGGCTGCTTTGGAAGCTGGATACTGAACCATAATTTGAGCCTGATGAGCCGGTTTCTTCTATCTGGCTTTGAATTGGAACTCTTTGCCAAATACGAGTGTCATTATATTTATTGGTATTTGTGTGAGATTATACTTAATTGGCAAATGAGCACTTTAAATAGGGTTGATAATTTTTTGATGACAAATGAGATAAATTTTTTGCCCAAGAATGCTAAAAAGCCCAAAAAAAGGAAGTCTATTTTTGAAAAAGAATCTCTTTTAAAAACAGCAGAGAGACACATGTTCTCGGCTTTTTATCAAGTAATTTAAAAAATAGAATACTAGTTTTTTTCTATTTTGAATTAAAAGGCGTTTAGAGCATTTCTTATCGAAGGTCTGATTAAGTCGCCCAAGTCAGACTTTGACTGCGAAGAGTTTCGCTACAACCATAGACTTGGGCCATTCCAATTTTTCAATACTCCAGCGGTTTGTTTATACAATCAATTTAAAGATAAAGATGAGTATTTTATCAAAGCATATGAACTGAAAAAAATTTATGGATTTGCCAGAGATCATTTTGACATGGCTAGAGGAATTTACGAGAAACATTCAGAGTGTGCTAATGTAAAAATTAGAAAAAATTTAGAAAAATAAAATTTAAAAGATTTTTTTTTCTCAAAGCAAGCCAAAATTGCAAAAAATAATTTTGTTGTGATGCGTTTGCTTTCGAGTGGATTGAAAAAATTGGAGGTAATTATTATAATTTAGATTGATTTTATAAATATTAGATGGTTTTTTAAAGAAAATTGAGTTGGATTTTTCAGAAATCGCCTATTTTCCAGCAATCCGATTATAAAACGAGATTTTTTCAATTAAATTCTGTCAAATTTTGAAATTATACAATTAAAAAAAAATTTCAGCTGTTTTTAAATTATTCAATTTCAATAAAAATTGAGTAAAAATAAATTAATAATAATATTTTTTTTAATTTGTATATATAAAGGAACAGAAAAATACGATAAAAAAAAGTTGAAAATTTTTTTTTGCTTATCTTAGAAAAAAATTACGTATCTTATACAAACAGATTATTATTATTTAAGAAACAGATTTACATAAGAGTCAAAGCAAGACTATCCAGGTCTTTTTGCAAGTCATTACTTGTAATTTTTAAATTTTTAAAAATAATCCCCCTTTAATAGAATTTTTTTTAATTTTTATTACTAAATATTTTGAGAATTTTTTATCATTTTATTTTAATACAACAAAAATATATGAAAATGTAAAAATATGATATTTTTACTTGACTTTAAAATTTTTTCGCCTGATAAAAAAAATAACCGTTCAACTGGACCTGATATAGGCAGAAAACTTACTAATTTAATTGCCAATTGAAACATACCAGGAATAACAACAATTTATAAAAATAAACAATTAAATGTTGCATTATCAAAATTGTCTAAAAGTTTCTTAAGCCTAAAATATGTCTAAATATTTATTTTAATAAATTTTTTATAACCCATTAAATTTAATTTTTAATTTATTTTATTTTATAAATTATTTTAGTCTAGTAATTACTCGTGGTGTTGGTTAATCTGTGATGGTCAAATGGTGATTTACTATGATTAATTTTGAATTTTGAATTTTATTTTTTTATATATATAGAAAAAAATTCAAAATAATAAAAATTTTTATCCAAAAATTAAAAAAGTCAGGAAAAATTTTTTTTTGTCCTTTATCTTACGTTTGATTTACTTTAGAAGATCATTGTAGAGTTGTTATAAACATTTAACAAAATATAAAAAAAATAGCAAAAATTTTTTTTAAAAACTAATTCAGAAAGAAGAAATCTGATTTTATTTTCAATTTTACATTGTGCAAAAAAATGAAAAAAAGCAAAAAAATCAGGGCGTATTGTCGAAGAGACAAAAAAGTTGTTTTTTCGATTTTTAATGACAAAATCAAATTAATTAATTTATTAAAACTAAATTTTCTAGTAGATATTTTTATGCTCTATTCAAAAATATAATCAGTTTTGGGTGTATCTGGAAAGTTATGAGGTTGTTTTTTTTCATTCAAAATTTAAAGGTGATGACAAACTTTTTTTTTAGATTAAAATGGGTCTATAGTTTAATTCAGATAATTAGGAATAAATGAATCTGAAAAAAATTTCACTTTTATAAAAATTTTGGTTATTTACACTCGGTGTTGTTTTTTCGCAATCTTGATGGATGTATGTTTTAGACATAACCTTGTTGAGCATGAAATTAAAATAAAATACATATAAAAACTGGGTATCAAGTATGTATAGGGACATTCTACCAAAAATTTTCGGATTTTAGGTTCTGAACTTAAATCTATAATCAAAACTCTAAAATTTTGGACCAAAATGCAAGTCATGAATTTGACTTGTGAATTTGACTTGAAAATTTTGTTTTTAGTTTATGCAAATTTTTGCAAAGATTTACGATAACTTTCATGATTTTTAAAAATTTAGTATCATTTGAAAGTATTAAAAAATTAAATAAAAAAAATTTTTTTTTAAAAAAAAATTCCAATAATTAGATTTTACGTTTGCACCTGGAAAATTTAAGGCTTTAAGAAATGGCTTATTTTTTTAAGAATAGTTGAAAAAAAATTAATTTTTATAAAATGTTTAAATTCAATTTGTCTAAAATATTTAGCTAAATCTAAGTTAACAATTGTCATTAGATTCGTATTCAAATACTAATTTTGAATTTCTTTGAGCATATTATAAATTTTCTAACAAAAAAGTCAACACCAAAACCAGAATTAAAACTCACCAAAGATATTAAATTTTTTTAAGCAAAATAAAAAAGATTTTAAAGACAAAAATTAACTTCTTTTACTTTAATATCATTTATACCCAAAAAATATAATGATATTCACAAATTTTAATAATTAGTAATTTCATTTTCAACAAAAGCATTCATCTAAATATCTAGTAGATGATAAATTGCAAAAATAAATTATTTACTTGTGTTACATTAAAATAAAATCTAAAATTATTCTTAAATAAAATGATTTAAAATGTTCAAATCATTACAACAGAAACTAAAAGATGCTTCTATTTTGGAAGAGAACGAGCCGATACTTTCGTTTGTTCAAGTAGTAGATTTCAGCAAGCAACAACAGCAGCTTAAAAAACAAGCCAAAGAAGAACTGTCCGCCTTATTACAGAACAAGGTCTACTATTTTTTGGCATCTAGTAATTCCTTGTATTTCTCGTTATAAACTCAGCTACTTAAATTTTTCTTTAAGTTAAAACCGCTGACAACGATTCAACCCCAATTATTTACCTGCTTAAATTGAATGAAAAAACAAACGATTTAAAGTTAAAAGCTACATATTACTTAGATGAAATAAAAACAGTCACAAAAATAGATAACAAAATAAAACAGAATTCATCTAATGAAAGCTCCGCTGAAGTGTTCGCATTTGAGCTTGTTTTTAGAAGTGATTCTAGTGATTCGCTGAATGAAAATGTTGATCAAAAACTCAAATTTATTTGGCAATGCAACAAAATAGAGGATAGAAACGATTTTTTGGATACATTATGGAAGCTTTCTGAACAATTTCTTAAAGTTTCTAGTCGACCAAAATTTGTCAACTATAAATTTGAACGTAGGGTTTTGGGAAATTTTGTTTTCAAAATTTTTGAATAAAATTTAAAAAAAAAAAGCTAAAAAATCAACTGGTCACACAAGAAATGAAAACGACAAAGAAGATGATAATTCTATTTTAAATGACTTGAAGCAACAATATGAAATAACCAAGTCTGAAGAGGAGTCGTTGCTCAAGCTTATGTCCGAGTGTGATTTTGCAAGTTCTAGTGCTGAAAAATTCATTGAGAAACTTCAAGACGAACTTCTCAAACTAGATACGGTATGATTATTATTTTAAAATATAAATTATTTCTTTTCTTTAAAATATATTAAAAGATTATACAATTTTACTTAAAATTGTTTATTGATCAAAAATTTTGGAAAGAACATTAAAATAAGAATTTTGTTCTTTCAATTAGAAAGCTTAAATTTAGACCTTCCAAGTTGAGATTTTAATTTATTTTTTTGAAATATTTTAATCGAACAGTTTTAGACATATTTGCAAGTCTCTAATTTTGACACTAGAAAGCCCGGCTCATTTATTACAAAAATTTTTACAATTTTATCTTTAGTTTCTTTGAGTAATTTCTTAAAACTTTATATCTTTGAGAAAATATTCAAAAAGCACCTCGGGCTTTCTAGTGTTAATGCATTTCATGCTAAAACTGTCTCAAGTTTTAATCGATTATAAATATTCGGAAATTCTGCTTTGACCACTTTCAAAAATTAAAAATGTAATCAGTATGTATTCTTTAAAAAAAAAATCGTTCTTTTATTTTCTACCAGGATAAAATTTTAATAGAAATAATTAATTTCTATTAAAATTATTTGGCAATGCAACATTAAATTATTTGGCCTTTTAGGTATCCTTATATTATTATGATTATATAAGGATACCATTGGAAATTTTTTTTTCTATCTATTTTAATTTTTAGACAATAAATTTTTTGAATAAGATTAAAATTCATACCGTAGTGCGTCATCAAATGGCGCCTGGACCTTTATTAACTCTTGAGATAAACTACCTGGTACAAAACAAAAATAAAGAAAATACGAGTTTCAAAACAGAATTCAAATCTGATCTATCTAAAAGACCACATTGATCCAAAATATTTTTATCAAATTTTCATATAAGTTACTCCATATTTCGGACACCTGGTTGGTGAAATTTGCGCAAACTGGTGATCTTATATTACCCGCTCTTGTAAAAGTATGAGCTAAGTTTATGAACCAATTTTACCATTAACTTTGACTTTTGCTTTCAATGGTCTAAACTATAAGATATAGACCAAATTTATTTAAATATTGTGGCCATATAATGAGGCAATACGGTCACTACGGTACATTAATATTCTATTTGTTATTTGGAACATTATTTTAAACGGTTTACAAACATTTAACAAAATTATAAAAAAACAATAGGAAATTTTATTTAAGAAAATAATTTAAATTTAAAAAGTCTAACCATATTTTCAGATTTCTTAAAGTCGAAAACCTCCTATTACAATTTTGTTTTCTAAAAAAAGAGAAAATCAGGGTGCATATTTATCATGGAAAATTAATATATCTAAATTATAAGAAATAAATTTTCTAAAATATACTTTTATGGTTTTTAAGAAAATATCAGCTCTTGAGTGTGTCAGAATTATCAGAGGGATTCTTTTAGGTGTTTTATGCTTTTTACTTTTCAATTAAAATAATATGTTGATGATTTATTTTAGATGAAAAAGGGTGCATAGTAAAATTTAGTGAGTAATCAATAATATAAAACTCATAATCAATTGATTATTTAGTTATGATCAAAACTAAATTGAATCAAAATTAAATGCATAATTTAAATTTAGTTTTAATTGAATTTTATTTTAATTAATATAAATATAAATAAATGGTAACTAAAGATTTAATATGACTCAATTTATTTGAAATTTTGGCAAGTTGAAGTTTAAGATCAAATTAAAATGATCATGCTCAAAAATTATCACTAAAAAAAGGTTTTAAGTATTATTTGAGTAAAATATTTATTGCAGAAGCACATTTTCAAAGTAAACATTCAATGTTAAGCCTAATTTTTAATGTCTGCAAGTTTGTGCAAAAAATTTATGAATGCAGAAATATGCACTGGTTAAACATGTTATGCTACACTTGAAAATATTTTTCTGTATTAAATTTTTAATTTAGAAAAATTCTTAAAAAAAATATTTTTGAGCATGTATATTTTAATTTGTAGCCCGTATAGCCGAGTGGTTTGCGTGTTAGTCATTCAAGCAGAGGGGCGAAGGTTCGATCCCCGCAAGGGTAGAA